>JAULKK010007325.1:0-10353 GCA_032355705.1 Rubia peregrina
CAGTTTTAAAAGAAAAAGAGTTTAAGCATAGATTCTTTTTTCCGTATTACTATCAATTGTGAATTAAGATAATATTTTACAAACATAATTTTAAGAAAATTTAACAGAATTCTGTGTCACATCTAAAATGAATAATGTTGACTAAATATCTAAAACTGACACATGCATAGTCAAGATCCTAAATATCTAAAATTGTACCCAAAATAACACTGGTGGGGGTACATTGGATTGTTGCCACTTACACAACCAACATGTAAGGCTTTAGGCACGAGACACACTCCACTTTTTTGAGAAACACCATTATCATCAACCAATTTGGTGGCAAAAGTAAAATTGTTGATGTCATACCCTCCATAATAAAGTACAAGTCCCAACGGCATATGCGCAAGCCATTTTAGTTTCTCTTAATGATCTCCGATATCCACACGATCTCGGAGCCATGAGGCAAAGGTTCTAGTGTGTAATTGTAGTGCATGAGCTTCATTGAAATTGGGGTAGGCTACTCTTATGGCAACAATGTGAATCTTGGTATAAAGGACAACATCTTCATGGTTGCAAAGAACATAAATATGCGATGCGAATAGATTATTTGCACCATGGCTAAAAAGCTTGACATGTCTAACCCCTTGGCCATTTACCCTCCCTTTATGTTTAGAAATTGAGACCCCGACGGGATTGACCTCCTTCATATAAACAGTAAAGAACTCTATTACCTTCTCTGCAGGATACGATTGCACAATACTTTCATCGGGACTATACCAAATTTTCACATAATGCTTGAATATTTTCATGTACCTCTCGACTGGGTACATCCATCTCAAAAATACAGAACCACATAGTTTTGTCTCCCGCACCAAATCAACGTCTAAGTGGACCATAATATCAAAAAAAATATGAGTGTAAGGATAAATATATTTCAATCCGAAGAAGAACTTCCACAATAAATGCATGCAACCTAGCCAACTTTGAAATGATAATGCTTTTGCAACAAATAGACTTAAAGAACAAATAGAGCTTTGTAATGCACATTCTTACATGGAATGGAAATGGCGATCAAATGGCAATAGAATTCAATTTTTTGTATTATGTTGTGGCAATCTTGTGACTTCAACCCAACCAACTTCAACTCCACAATAGACACACGCGTACTGAAATGGGACGAATAAGCCCCAGAAACCTTCACACTACTAAGGGTCTCACATAATGATTTCTTCTCCAACTTAGACATAGAATAGAAAGTAGGGGGAAAATAACAATCATCACCAAATGTCACTGGACCTAAGATTTTCTTAATTCTCATCTCAACCAAATCAAGCCAAGCCAAGCCTTCAACCCATCCTTTGTTTTCCCGGATGTATCCAACAAAATCCCAACGAAATAATCAAAAACGTTCTTCTCAATATGCATAACATCAAGACAATGTCCAATGTATAAATTCTCCCAATAGGGTAGTCTAAAGAATATTGAACATTTCTTCCAACTCTCTTCGACCGAAGATTTTTGCTTTTTCTTCCCAAAGTCATTGGACAAATTCTTAACAATTTCAAATACCTAGACACCAATTAATTGTGCAAGTTGTTGTCTAGCCTCCACTCCCCCCATTAAACCATTTCTTCTCCAATCGCCTTGGGTGCCCCTCGGGAAGAAATATCATATGCCTCAGGTAAATGGTTTTACAACAATGCTTCAATTGACATAAAGAAGTATCCTTATCACACACAAGACAATCAAAGTGAACTTTCACCGAGTACCCAGACAAATTCCCATAGGCTAGGAAATCATTAATGGTGCAAAACATAAAAGGTTTAAGTGTGAAGATATATTCATCACTACCATCATAAGTTCTAACACCGACATTAAATAGAGTTAAAAAATCATCCACAAGAGGAGAAAGGTACATATCTATATCATTACCATGTTGCCTTGGCCCTGAAACTATCATAGATAACCACACATACTTAAGTTACATTGTCAACCATGATGGTAGATTATAGATCACCAACATAATGGACCAAGAACAACGTGTGCTACTAATATTAACAAATTGATTCATTCTGCTATTTGACAAACCTAACCTCAAATGTTAAGGTTCAGGGCCAAACTCAGGATATAGTGAACCTAATTTCTTCCACTTCCCATAATCTGATGTATGTCTGTCACATCATGCACGGGTCAAACGCTTTCCACTTGCCAACTCAACAAATTTGCATCTTCTTTACACGCAAATAACTTCTTTAATCGGTGAATGATATGGAGATATAAAAACACTTTAGCCGATGTTTTTTAACTAGTGGAGCATAGGTCATTAAAGACACAATCGGATGTTTTTTTAAGAACCGTCTTTGATAAGTAGTACCAATTTTAGAACTTGCTTCGGTTTGACCCCTTCATGTTAAAAGGAGTTTTAATTGTAAAGGAAGGTAGTTATTGATATAACCGCCTTTAAATGGTCCGGTTAAAGGCGGTTATAATAATAACCACCTTTGATCGACTATTTTAGAAGGCGGTTTTGACTTTCTGCCTTTGTCGGTCCAAATTTAAGAGTTTGTAACCTTACTCCTGAAGGATGTTCCGAATTCAGAAGTCCATGATCAACCATTTTCGAAGAGACGAAATATGTTTCTCAACCAGAACTTATTCGGTGCCGAGTTCCGAGATCTGGACTCTGTCTCATAGAAAGGCATGACCGCTTGAAGAAGTTTCGATTTTGGAACTATATTTTGGTCAAGATTCATCTATTTTTAAATGGTTTTATCATTTGGTGAAAGGAAAGATTTGGAAACCAAGCAGTATTTGAAGATTGAAGATGAAGTAATTGGGAAGTTATATGTGATATTAATTTGTTCATTACATGTATTAATTATAAGATTTTAATTTTGTTGAATGTATGGGTTAGTGTTTATGTGAAGGTATAGGATTTTTTTTATGTTCATCCCACTAATTTATGGCATTTCTACGTAGGTTGTTTGAAATGGATTGTATTGAGCTTATTAGTAACAATCGTTGGAGTCTGTTCGATTACACTCCTTTAATTGAATCTTTTGTTGTGATTGTGTTTGAACACGCATCGAAGAATAGTGTGGTTTGTGCACGATGCCCTTGTAGAGATTGTAAAAATGATGCGTGGGAAGAAAAAGTTACAGGAACATCTAATCACTCGGACATTTGACACTAGTTACATTAATTGGGTGTGGCACAGGGAGGTTGCGAGTGTTGTAGATGGGAAAAGAAAGGAAGATGGTGATTTACACGGTGACAATACATTTAACGAGATGGTCGAGGATGTTGATAGAGAGTTTCACGAGAAACCAGAGGCTCTTGTAGCATTGCATAATGATAGAAAGACCACATTGTACAACGGGTTCAGGCATTCAGTGTTGAGTGCGACTTTCAAAATTATGAATTTGAAATCCAAGTTTGTGTGGACTGATAAAGGGATGACGGAGACACTTGAATTAACTAAGGAATTTCTTCCCGAGAGTACTCTTATGCCTGATAGATCATATGTATCGAAAGGATTCTCTGTCCAATAGGACTGGAATTGGAAAAAAAATCCATGACTACTCGAATGATTGTATGTTGCATAGGGGAAAAGATGATAAGTTACTAGAAAACTATTGGGTGTTCGGTGAGTCAACATATGAGATGAAGCGGGGTGCCATAGTTGTGGGCCAAAAGTTGGGTCAGGATCGAAGAATAAAACATCAGCTCAATTTTTGTGGTATCTCCCAATCATACCTTGGTTGAAGAATTTTTTTGCATGCAAGGAAGATGCCAAGTTGTTGTGTTTGCATTATGAAAGAGTTAAACCTAACAATGATGTGATTAGGTATACATCATATGGTGAGCAGTGGAATAAGCTAGATCTCATGTACCTTGAGTTCAAGGGAAATCCCTGACATTTGAGGTGAGGCCTATCAACTGATGGAATGAATCCTTTTGGTAATATGAGCAGCACACACAATTCTTGGCATGTGATGCTAGTGGTCTATAACTTACCTTCCAGGCTTATGATGAAACGTAAGTATGTGATACTGAAGTTGATGATTTATGGTCCAAAGCTACCCGGTAAAGATATAGATGTTTACCTTTCTCCTCTTATTGCTGATTTTCTGTATTTTTTTAATGATGGAGTTCACATGTACGATGGTAGTGTGAATGATACTTTTACATTGAAGGCTTTATTTTTTTTCACCATAATGATTTCCCTGCATAGGGTAATCTGTCTAGATATTTGGTGAAGGGGCACTATGAATGCCCTATTTGTAAGAGGTCAACATGTTTTACTTAATTAAAGCATAGATGTAAAACTGTTTATCAAGAGCACATGCGTTTTCTTCCAGAGGGCCACCCATAACAATTTGCAAGGCAGTGGTTCAATGGTGAAATGGAGGAAAGAGGAAAGGTGATTCCATTATCGGGTGTTGATGATAGGGTTAGGAACTTGCCTAATGATTTTGGTAAGGGGAAGAGAAAAGCGGTTGTTGAAGGCAGTTCAAGAAATGTTCAATTTTTTAGACTGTCTTATTTGAAGGATTTGGAGGTCATACACTGCCTTGATGTAATGCACATTGAGAAGAATGTTTGCAACTCTTTAGTGGGTACACTTTTGAATACACCTAGTAATACCAAATATGGTTTTAAGTTCTGACTTGATATGGTCAAAATGGGTATTAAGAAGATTTTGGGTCCTGTGATGAATGGTGATGAATGTTACCGCCCGCTTGCTTGTTATTCAATGTCTCATTCAGAAAGAAAAAAGTATATTGTGAGACCTTGAGTAGTGTCAAAGTTACTGATGCTTATTCGTCCAACATTAGTTCTTGTGTTTCTTTGAATGAGTTAAAGTTGGTTGGTATGAAATCCCATGATTGCCACAACTTGATGCAAAAAATGAATGACATAGCCATGGGTCATCACTACCCCCCACCCATATAATACTGTGCATGATGAAGCTTTGTTTTTTCTTCAAGAGTATTGTGCTAAGAGCATCGGTGTTGTGAAACTTGATCATTTGCAATCGATGATTGTGGAAGTTTTGTGACGTATGGAGATGTATTTTCCTCCCATTTTCTTCAACGTAATGGTCCATTTCATTGTTCATTATTAAGCTTTGTGGTCCTGTATTCTGGAGATGGATGTACCCTTTTAAGCGGTATATGAAATTTTTTAAAGTATTTTGTGAAGAACGGGTATGGGTCAGATGCAAGTATTGTGTAGTGTTATATGGTGAAGGAGGTGATTGCATTTTGTACTAATTATTTAAAGGAGGTTGATTCCGTTGGTGTTCCAAGAACCAAACACAATGGAAGGCAAGACGGCCAAGGGGTAAGAGAGGGTAAGCTATTTAGCCCAACTGCAGAAGATTTAAATGTTATGCACCTTTATGTTCTTCGAAACCATGAGGATGTTGTTCCCTACATTGAGATCCACATGGATAAAATAAGAATAGGGAGCTCAAATTTGAACGAATCAAAAGTCCTACAAAGTCACACTTCCACATTTTCCAATTGGCTACAATCCTACGTGGAGATCGGGTCTCATCCTGAAATAGTGAAGTGCATATCGTGCAGACCTCTTGGTACAGTACTTTCTTATGAGGTTACGATATCGATGGTGTTACTTCACCCCAAAATCGGTGGATGATAATAGAGTGTCGCAGAACAGTGGTGTTACACTCTTTTTGGAGGCATTACATGTTGGAGGCAGCCATGATAGCAATCCCATTTACGCTAACACTTGTTACTTTGGAACCGTGTTAGAAATTTGGGAGCTTGATTATGTTATTTTCCAATCCCCTGTATTTAAATGTCAATGGGTTGATGTACATGGTGGTCTAAGAAGTGAGCCAATGTATTCACATTGGTGGACATAATCAAATAGGTTGGCGAGATGATCAGTTCATATTGGCCGCACAAACGCATCAAGTTTTCTATGTTAAAAGCGGTTCCTCAATGTGACTTTGATCAATGACGATCAAAGTCACTACCAGATAAGTTACCTAAAAAGTGACTTCTCTGGGCCGATAAAACCATATTTAATAGGCCAGCCTCCACTAGTGTTTCTTCAATTTCAACAACACCTCCACACCCACCATAATCCCACCCCTCTTCAACTTTTACCGAGACTCTCCAGATACTCAACAAGTTTCCGGTCTTCGTCAACCGTACCCCTATACAACATATAATCATTTGGGCAAACATGTATTTTTTGAACTTCCAAACCCATCAAACATAGAAATATTTTCACGGCATACAACCTATCGGGCATAAGATTACCCTAGGGAAGAAATTCCCTTAGCAATTCGAGAATTTTTTTCATCGACTAAATTTTTTCGCGGAATACAACCTATTGAGTATAAGATTACCCTCGAGGAGAAACTCCCTTCGTAATTCAAGAATTTCTATCATCAACTTATTGGTCAATCCAAATTTGACTTTCGAATTCATTAATTGCAAAGTGGCACTCAAACCGAGTGTTTTGAACCTTCATAAAATGGTCTCTTTTGTCGTCATGTAAAGCTTGTAGGTCATTGGATTTACCTTCGAACTCTCTAGAAACACCATTCACCAATTTATCTAATTCTGCATTTCTATCTAATTCATCTCCCATATTCATCTTATCCAATTCAATTGTACGAGATGTTCCGCAATCTTCCCTATGCCATACCAAACAAGTGTAACAAGTTAGATACCCTCTCATTACTAGATGTTCCCGCAACTTCTTCCTCCCTAAATACCCATCGTTTCTACAATCCTTACATAGGCATCATTCACGCACCACACCATTATTCAAAGCATGTTCAAACGCTAACGAAATAAAAGATTCTACCAATGACATGTAATCGGGCGCATTTCTAAGATCATTTCCCATGGGTTCATTTATATCCATTCCAATTTTGCTAAAAGACAATTACAGTGCAACTCATGAGCATGCAATGCACAAGTATAACAACTCAACTATTACATAAAAGGAAACTGTGATTCAATATAAATGTAAACATTTTCAACCTTAATTTCTTTGGGAATTTTTTTAAAAATAAATTGTCAAACATACCTTCTCCAATTCCAAATTATGCACTCCAATGTGATAATTACTTATTCATCAAGTGAAAAGAAATAGAACAATCCCACCAAAGTTTCTTGACATTGATGGAGAAATGAATTTGGGTGCGTTTAAAAAAATATAACTTGTAGGTTCCTAATTCGGAATCGTATTTCAAAAATCATACCTCTCGTCGGGACTAACTTCTGAGTTCAAAAGTGAGTTCCGAGAACCTTCTAATGCAGAAGTGTATTAGGCCTTTCATAAAGGCTTTGGCCTAGTTACAAAATTGTAACACCTCTCGGACCTCACTTTCGAGTTTGGAAATGAGTGCAAACAAATGCGGTTTGGCACAAACACCTTTGTAATGGTCCATAAAAAGGTGGTTAATGTAATAACCTCCTTTGAATGGTCCAACTAAAGGTAATTATAAATATAACTACCTTAACCGATGGTTGAACCTCCTTTGAAAAGTTTTCAATGGGTCCTGTCACAGGTTTCGAGTTCCCCTTCCAGGAGGCGGTTCTTTGCATTTTGGATGGAACTGCCTTCTAATGGCGCCTTTAATAGAAAGCTCTCCATTGGTGTCAAACCGTCTCTCATGATTAGACCAATCATAATAAAGATTGTCTTTATAAGTTTAAAGATTAGATTATAAGTATTTATATTTCAAGATGTATATTTTAAAAAAATTAAATTATGGGAATCTACTTGTAATATATAAAAGAGAAAATTGTGTTTTAACCCCATGTTTTGGTCGAAATTGCATAAATGACCTTGTAATATCTGAAAGTGCAAGAATAACCCTGGATTTTGTTTACCAAAATGTCAAAGGTCAAATTGGCTGGATATTGTAAAGTCAAATTGGCTGGATATTGTAAAAATAACCGTGTTATCCTTCTATTAAAAAATCAAAAACAAAAAAATAGTAAAAAATAGTAATGCCTTCCTTTTTTTTAAAACAAATATTTCCTTGTGATTTCCTCTTTCACTCCACTTGCGCCACAAATTAAGCCGCCTCTCCGCCATTGACACCCCTGTTTTTATCACTCCCAGTGAAGGAAGGAAACCAAAGTTCTTCCAATTTTCCACCACGTCTCAGCCCTTTTTTCTTGAAGTCCTAGCTTCGTTTTCTTTGCCGCTGGTTCAAAGAGCCCTAGCATCTGATGGTGGTGTTGCGGTAACACTTGCCGGAAATAGGAATGGGAGAGGTCAACGGTGGAGGCGACGTTAACGAGCTCTGATAATTCCTTGTAGAAATCAATAGGACGAGGTCATTGAAGAGAGTTGAACACCGGTGACTCTTCCACCTTGGTGGACAACAACACCAATTCGAGGGATACTCTAAGATAGAGTTTCAGTTCTTTGAACTGTATCCAAGTCGAGTAGGGTTTCTGGGTGAGTTAGTAGCGGTGATGGTTGGAGATTTTTTGTGGCAGCGGCAGGTTAGTGTTGGAGGAGAGGTGGTGGCTCAGGATTCCGAGCGGCGGAGAGGTGGTGGCTAGGATTTTGGGCAGCGAATAGGTGGTGGCTAAGGTTCTGGGCAGCGGAAAGTTGGTGGTGCGGGAGAGGTGGGGGCTGGGGTTTCTTGGTGGTGAGGCTGGGTTTCTGGTGGTGGGGCTGGTGGTTAAGGGTAGAGCTGGTGGTTCTGAACCGCGGAGGTAGTAGTAGTGGGGGCAAGCAGCGAGGCAGTGGCAGCGGCGTAGTGGTGCATTAGTGGGGGAAAAAGGGGCGGAGGTCCGACGACGAAGCGGCGGAGTTGCGGCAATAGAGCCGTGGTGGAGTGGCAGAGTAGCGGTGGAGATGTGTTTGAAGAAGAATAAGTGTAGGGGTCAAATGGTCTATAAATTGTTAGTTTTAAACTTAGGAGTATTTATGTGTTTTCATGTTTGGTCAATGGTTGACTTTTTAAGTCAACGTCAAAATTGAGTAAAATGGTTAAAATTAAACAATTCTACAAAAAAATATATTAGTTTCGCATTTTCAAATTTTACATGGTTATATCTGCACTTTCACAATTTAGTTTTTTTCTTTTCCCTAAATAAAAATAAATATTTTTGCTCTTGATCTAGTAATTCGCACTGAATTTTCCACCCCATGGGTAGATCGGGTAACAAAAATAGCTGGAAAACATTTTTAAAAAACTCAAACATCAAAGAGATTGCGGAGCGATGTTACGTTGGTGAAAACAGGGAAAGCGGTGGGGGACGAGAAGGAAGGAAATCAAGGACTGAAAGGTATACTAGAGGGTAAATCACTGAGTAGCAAAGGAGAGAAGGATACAGGAGGAATAAAGGAGAAGGAAAAAAAAGACGGATGAGATTATGCTAGAGATAACACCAGAACAAGATCAGGTGGTGAGTAACAAAATAGGCGAGATTCCTGAAATTGAAGAGAAGGGTAAAATGGGAAGGAAGCTCACCAGGGGAAAAGTGTAGAGGAAGAGGAGATAAGAATAACAAAATGTGGAGCTCTGTTCTGAAAGTATAAGAAGAAGAGATAAAATACTATGAACCAACTGAAATTGAGGGACTGATAATGGGTGAAACTACAGTAGAAGACATGGAGGAGACTGTTAAACAGTGGGAAACAACTGTGATGTGCAGACTGCTGGGAAGTAATCCTCCATACAAGGTGATTGAAGGATTCTTTTACAGAATTTGGGGAAAATCATAAACAAGGAATGGTTGCTTAATTCGGGATTGTTTATGGTTAAATTTCAGAATATACTACACAGAGATAAAGCTGTTGAGAAGGGTATGATTTTCTTTGATGGCTTCAACCCGATATTGTGCCTGTCTGGATTCAATTACCTGGATAGCCAATAGCTTATTGGAAACAAAAAATTATCAGTAAACTAGTAAGCCATTGGGGAAGCCAGTTTGTTTAAATAAACTGACAAAAGAGAAGGATAGAGTATCATTTGCTGGACTACAGGTAGAAGCGGAGGTGAGGGATAAACTGCCTGATAAGCTGCTTTATCTGAATGAAACAAAAGTGATTGTTACGCAGGAGATAAGGTTTGAATGGAATTCTGTAAGATGCTTGAATATGTGGAATGTTTTGGCATGAATATGTTTGCAGGAGGAAGGAGAAGGAAGGAGGTGAAATTAGAAAGCAGAAGTAGATTTATGTTCCAGTCAAAATGAATACGCAGAGGAAAATTGAAAAGATCACAATTCCTAAGAAGAAGATGGAAACACAAAATTATGAAAGCAAGTCGGGAAATGGGAGAAGAAGAATTCAGGGAGGTGGTGAAAGGGAGTAGGTGTTGGGGAGCCAACCAGATTAAACTCAAATACGCGCACA
>JAULKK010007335.1:0-10352 GCA_032355705.1 Rubia peregrina
TCATTTTCCTTCTCAGTCATCCCTAGGAGCGGAGGCTATTGGTTGCCTCCAAAGTTTGAAGATGGCAAGGTAAATTGGTCTCGATAGCCTAAATGTTATATCTGACTATCAAGTTATGGTCAACTTGATGCAGGATCAGCATAAGGATCCCCCTTGGCAAGTGGCAACTATAATGCAAGAAATTAGGGACATCACAACTCAGTTTATTAGTATTTCTTTGGTCAAAGTTTGCAGGAGCTTGCTGATTAGGGAACATAACTGCGCTAATGCCACAAACTGTAATGCTTTAATTTGTCTTTATTAGTATATATATAAGTATTTCATCCAAAAAAGCAGACATTGACTAAAAAATTGACAACACTCTCTTCCAGACTGGCATCAACCAATTTTTTTCAAATATTTCCTGGGTATGAAACACACAATTGACTCACTTATTCTGACTTTTAATGACATTTTTGCCCCTTTCTTTTCCCCAATCCTTCAAAAAAATTGAGAAAAGTGCTTATATAACTCTATACAATTAAGATAAGTGTCAATATAACCTTAAAACAATTGAAAGTACCAATATAACCCTAAAATGTAAGTGAAAGTGCACACATACCTTTTCCAAAAGATTTATGCCAAAATTTGGTTAAAAAGACTATTTTACCACTCTGAAACAAATTTAAAAATAACAAGAATGAAAATACTATCATAACCCCCCAACCCAAATCTTCTTCTTCTTTCCTCTCTTCTTCTGTTCCTCCCACGCCTATTGTCACAACCTACTTCGCCATCTCTCATGCCTATTGTTGCGACCTACTTTGCCATCTCCGTCGCATATTGTCTCGACCTCCGACGCAAACCCGATCTGCTGCCGGAGATGATGTTGCCGTGTTCCCAGGAAAAAGTCCAAGAGATGAGGCTGAACAGGACCGGGAAAGAGTCCCAGCAGCACCTGAGCAACGACAATGGGCGACCAGGTAGGGATGACAGTGGATCAAGTTTTGGTGGAAGTTCGCTCCGCATCCGCCCAATGGGGCGGGTATGGATGTAGTTTTCACGGGGGCGGGGCGGGTATGGGTATGGAAATTGATACCCGTCATGGGTAGTGGGTTGGGCATGGATATTAGTTCATACCCGCCCCGCCTCACTATACCCGCTATGTATACACTAATTTATTATATAATATACTATTATTTATCTATAATGCACATGATTTACTTATAATATTTTCATGTAAATATTATTAAATTTTAATATGAAAATTAGCAATCTTAAAGTAAAATTTTGGTGTTTTTGAAGATATAAATGGGGTGAGTAAAATGTATTTGAAGTGGGTATGAAGACCCAAGTGGGTGATGGGGTGGAGGTGGATTTTAGATAATACCCGATGGGACGGGTGTGGATTCTAATATTGTACCCATCATGGGCAATGAGATGGGTATAAAAATTTTAGATGGGTATGGGTATGGAGGTACTATAATCCGTACCTGCCCCGCTCCGTTGCCATCCCTACGACCAGGCCCGTGGATGAGTAGATACAACATTTTTTTTGTGGTGGAAGCTGTGGCTGTAGGTGGTGGCAGGATTGGTGGTGGCGGAGTGTTGGTGTCTCCTCAAATTCCAATTAATGAATCAGTTTAGGAACTCTAGAGCTTGTAACGGTGAGGAATTCATGAGTCTGTTAATGTCATATTCAAGAGTCCGCATTAATGGCGAGCAATTGAAGAGTTGCACTTGAACTCTATAAATAGAGGGATAGTTAGAATTGATAGGTGTGAGTTTTTAGATTTCACCCCTCTGAGTCTGTATTCTATAAACTCAATGTTGTAATAAAATTTAAGTATGTTCTTGGAGGTAGCCAAAAATTGGTGAATCACGTTAAAATTTGTGTTTCTTTTTTTTTGTGCTTTTTTTACTATCTTGATTGTGCGCAAAGGAGATTAATTTTCCAACAAGTAATATCATAGTTAGGCGTTGATCCTAACAAGTGGTATCATAGCTGCGGTTGTTCAAGCTTCCATTCACGATGATAATAAGAAGGAATTTGGTTCTTGCTTTTCGATTGGCATGAAAACGGAGGTGTGCGGTCTCTACACAAAACGAAGATCCATGGAGAATTCAAGTGATTGACAAGTCTGTTTCATAGTTTTTGTGCTATCAAAATTTGATGCCTTGTTTATTTAGTCTTCGTGGGTTGTAGAATAATTAGTCACTTTGGTGTACGTTTTTTTTGTTCGGCCGTGAGCTCAATTTTTGATCCCGCAACAAAGAAGATGCAATCTGGAAAATTGGGTTTTGCTGGCATGGTTGATATTGGCACAAATTCCGAAGAGGAGATGTTGTTATACCCTTTACATCTGTTGTTCGGTTAGCAAATCCTTGTCTGATTGGATTTGTTCTGATGGTGGTATCCGATACATTTGGTATATTTATCTGGCACGACTCTCAATTCATCTGTTTTTGGTACATCTGGCTTAACCACCATGCATCTGGTACGTCTGGAAAAGTCATCGTACGTCTGGTACATCCATTTGTCTGCATCTGGCTGTTAGAAGATTCAAGTCAAGGAGGGCTCTTTTGAATCGTATTTTGTTTTTGCTCTCCATTGTGTATTTTGGATTTTGAGTCGAGGAGGAATTGTTGGTGTCTCCTCAAATTCCAATTATTGAATCAGCTCAAGAACTCAAGAGTTTGTAATGGTGAGGAATTATGAGTTTGTTAATGTCCTATTCAATAATTCGTGTCGCAATTGAAGAGCTGCACTTGAACTTTATAAATAGTGGGATAGTTAGAATTGATAGGTGTGAGTTTTTAGACATCAGTTATGGTATAAAGTTCACCCCGTTGAATCTGTACTCTGAGTTTGTATTCTGTAAACCCAATGTGGTAATAAAATTTAAGTCAGTTCGTGGAGGTAGTTAAAATTTGGCAAATCACATTAAAATCCATTTTTTATTATCTTGATTGTTTGCAAAGGGAATTAATTTCCCAACAATTGATATCAGAGCTAGGCATTGATCCCAACATGGAGTTGGAAGTTGGATGGGCGGGTGGGATGTGGTGGTGGGTGGAGCTGGGGGTGGTGAACGGGTGGATTGTAGAGGGGGGTTTGGGATTTGGTGGAGGTAGCGGCCCTGGAGGTGGCGACCCGATTTAGAGGAGGGACAATATTTAATGACTAGAGGGAGTATGTGAATATGGTGGGAAAAATGATATTTTTTAAAATAAAAATCACAATAAAAATAAAAGTTTTATACTTATGACCAAAAAAGTTTTTTTTTTTTTAAACACCCAAGAAAGTCTTGATATAAAGCCACATGAATCATGATACATGTTCTTCTTTCTTGCAAATGTGGTCCATAATATGTCTGTCACATCTTTCTGGCTGCAAAGAAAGGGTAATTTCATACTCCAAGAAAATGGGCCTTTGAATTGGACATGTAGGCACTGGAAAGTACATTTATGATGCAATAAAAAGGGAGAAAAAAATATTGATTAAGCCAGAAATGTAGAAAAATAACACGTCAGTGATGAGCTGGTCTCCCAAATTTACTTGCATTTTAATTTAATTTATTTTAATTTAATTTGATAAGAAAATACACACTCCGTCACATTTTAAAACTTTTCAATTACTTTTTGCACAAACTTTAAGACAAGTTCTCGTTATATGTTTTTAATGGATGATGAGAATGGACATACATAAATCAAACGAAAGAAAGAGTTATGACCACATATTTATGACTAAGTTTAGAAAGTTTAGAATTAGGAAGTTTATAATGGGATGTCCCAAAAAGAAAGTAGGAAGTTTATTGTGGGACGGAGAGAGTATTTGATAAATTTTTAATTAGTTTAGTTATATTGTTATTAATTTGTTATTTTTTAATATGATTATTTTTAGTTCAGCAAATAAATTTGGAAGAATAGGCTTATGAATAATGTCAGCAATTATTTATTTATTTATAAGTAGATAATGCAAATTCATTATTTTAAAAACAATTTTTCTTTAGATCACAACAAATTCTTCATTTTTTTGAAAATAACATTTAATTTTGTATATAAATTTGGCAGTGCATTAAATACTCGTTCTCCCAGTTCAACTTTCTTACGATACAAATAGAAGGGATGGGTTTTTCTCATCTAAAATTTCATTTTTCTAAAATGATACTCTCTCTGTCCCAACTCAAATTGCATACTTGCTTTTTGGACACTATTATCTATCAAATTTGATCGCATATTTAAATAAATACAATGATACATGAATAACGATATAAACATATGTGATATAGTTGAATTCATCGTAACAAGTAGTTTCTAAATATAAACTTTTTTCTGCTATTATTATACGTAGTTAAATATATTAACGGACAAACATATGTGTGGAATAATGTAATAATAATTGTTGTATAATTTGAGATGAGATGGAGGGAGTATTGAATTCTGATAGCGTATTAAATCAACTCTTTAAATCACACTCTCATTCTATTGATACAGAAAATGAAAATTTTCTCTTCCTCTGATTCTCTATTGTTAAATTTCAATGTATTTTGGATTTTCATTTTAAAATTAATTGGGTCTAAGTGGAAGTGACCTAATACCTTATCTATAAATCATTTAGTTTTAAAAAGATCGATGTGGGATATATATTTTAACACACATTTCACGTGCCAACATGGAAACACTCCACGACCCATATCAGGTCAAATTGAAAGGGATCCACACATCAACCCAATAACCCAACATGAGCTCAAATACCACGTAAAATTTCAAGGTATGTTGGACTTCCATTTTAAAATCAATTTGTTATAAATGGAGGTGATCCAAAACCTTATATGTAAGTCATGTAGTCTATAAGAAACTGATGTGAAAGATATCTTTCACCATCTATTTTAGAGAATTTTTTGTTAGAACTATAACTTGAAAAAATCATCAAAAACTACCCAAATCTCTACTCTTTTAATTAAGAGAAAAGTGTTTTTATAATCCTACCTACTTGACATAAATACTAATATAACTTTTTAATGTTTGAAAGTGTCAATATAACCCTAGATAATCATTATAAGTGCCAATATATCTCTCTCCGAAAACTTTTAGCCGGAATTTTGTAAAAATACTTTTTTGCTCTTTTGAAAAAAACAAAAAAAAAACTTTAAAATAGGAAATGACTTTATTACCCTTATAGTCATTAATACCCCAAATATTATCGCCGGACTACTGCCAGACCACCGCCGGATCGCTGCCAGACCACCGCCGGATCGTTGCCAGACCATCGTCGGACCACCTCTGGACTACTGCTACACCGCTGTCATAATAGGCAGAGTTATATCAGCACATTCCTAAAACTTATAGGGTTATATCAGCACATTCGCAAAAAAAAATGTAGGATTATATCAGCTCATACTATAGAATATATGAGTTTTTGATGATAGTTTGTTTATTTTGTTGTGTTTAGTCTGCATTGATGGTTGGATGACCTTTGTTGTTGTGTGTGTGGTTGTTATTTTGTTATGTTCTTCAACCTAGGGTTATTAATGTTGATGAGTTTTGAATGAGGCTACAACATGTGATAATGGTGTTCAGTATGAATGATGGTGTTAAGATGTCGAATGTCAAATTTTATGATGCATAAGTTGTTATACTGTTATAATGGTGTTTACGATGATGTGGTCGCCCGTTAAGGCCAGTCAAGTACCACTCACATAACTTTTATAATATGTACTAATATAACCTTATACTTTTTACGAATGTTCTGATATAACCCTATAAGTTTTAGGAATATGCTGATATAACCCTATCAGTTTTCACAGTGTGCTGATATAATCCTACCTATTACGGCGGCAGTGCAACAACGGTTAGACAGTGGTCCGGCGGCAGTCCGGCGGCTGTCTAGCGGTGGTCCGACAAACTATAAGGGTAAATTTATCAACTCAAATTCAAATTTTAATACAAAGGGTATTTTGGACATTTTACATACAGTTAGCATCGGAAAATAGAAGTAAATGCCGGAAATGGGTATGAGGGTTATATTAGCACTTAAATTAATTAATTAGGGTTATTTTTGCAATAAAAATTATCCGAGAATTATATTAATATTTAGTCAAGTAGGTAATGTTATATTGTTATATATCCCTTTAATTACTAGATGACACTCTTTTATTAGATCCTGCAGCCGAACCCCCTTTCCCATACTCAAATATTCTACTCCCTCTATCCCAACATAAATTACACAGCAATCATTATCACACTATTCAAGAAATATATTTGACCGTTAATATCTATGCCTATGTGTAATAATGACAAATAAAAAGAAGATATTTAACTACTAGTTACGACGAATTGAACAATATCGATAATATTGTTGCTCATATATCTATTCAAATATGCGGTCAAACGTTGATAGAGAATAGTGCCAGAAAAATAAATGTGTAAAATAGGTTGGGACATATAGAGTACTTTTTTTTGTCCCATCTTCTTTTTCTCCCTTTTGTGAAAATAGGAAAACATTGATTTATTTAATTGATATTTTCAGCATTTATGTTATTGAGTTAGTATGATTTTTTCCCAACATTTATTTTTCTTCGACCTATTAGATTAGATTGACGTGGTCATGATGTTCACTCGATTTAGTTGTTTACGTTAATGACTTGTTCTCGATCTGCTTATTCAGATTATGATTTTGTGATTTTCTTTGTGTTTTGTATTATGGTTTTCATTAATTTGGATGTTTCAGATATGTGTTTTTCAAGGTGTTTACAATTTGGAAAATATAGATCATGATTTGGATCAAGTAGTGTTGCAGTTCTTGAACATCCCTGTTTGTCGAAGTGATTGATGCTTGACATGTTCATCTATACCAAGTGGTCATAATTTTTGTGGGAAGCGGGCTAATATTTCGATGACAACATTACAATTTTATGCGATGTCTAATCTGTGATACATTTGGATATTCCCGCAATATATTAGTTATTGCTAGAGTAGAGACAATTGGATGTCAATTCTATTTATTTTAATCGTTGTTAGGCACGGCACCTGTAAATAATTATTTCTTTTTCAACTTTTTTACTGTTTTTAGAAAATCTTGATAAATATTCTAGTGGCTATATAAAGAAAAAAATTCAAATGGCTGTACAAAGTGTGGTTGCTCATCACAACTTTCATTCTCTTCCCAACTCTTTGTGCTGTCTTACGTAGTATTACAAGAGTTTTGAAAAACGAGTAATTACCCTAATGATGAGAGTACTTTCCCCAGTTTTTGTACTACTCCTCCGTTCACTAACAATGACACACTTGAAAAAATTGGATATTTCTTTAACAATGACACATGCTATTTATGGCAAGTTTAAGGTTTTTACATCCACTCATTTTACTTTCTCTTCTTTCAATTCAATTTCATCCACTCATTTACCATCTCCTAAATTACTACACTCAAACTGATGTGTCATTGTCAGTGAAACGGAGAGAGAATGTGCATCTGTTACACTTTGATTCCAATTAACATTAGAATTCTTGGATTAAAAATTTAAAACTAAACTAGGAAGACAATTTTATCGAGACTAAAAAATTCCTTTTTGTCTTGAGAAAAGGCATTCTCCCTACAAATAAACTAGGAGGACAAATTTATCACGATTAAAAATTTCTTTTATTAATCAATCAAGAATTGCTAGTGCTTGTATTTAAACTTATCACGATTAAAATTTTCCTTTATTAGTCAATCAAGAATTGCTGGTGCTTGTATTTTCGATCTGAATTTTCATTGGTGCAAAATATCAATATAACTCTGTATAGTTGCGAAAGTACTAATATAGCCCTAAAAAATTAAGTAAAAATTCTAAGTATTTAATAAAAGTGCCAATATATCAGGCGGCACTTCCGACGTTGGCCTCGTCATTGATGCCATTGACTAGATTTAGAAAGATAAAAATACCCCTCGATTAAAATGTGTATTTCTAAGGACTACTTTACCCTTATAACCGCCATCGCTACCACTGCTTTGATACGTCAGACCATCCTGACACCACACCAAAACCTCAGCCAATCCCACTACCACGATACCTCCTCAAAATCTGCCCACCACCAAAAACCCTTGCTCCACAACCCCTCAAAATCTGCTCACCTCAACACTGCCCCCAAAACCCCTAGCCCGACTGCAATTCAAAATCCACTACCAAGGTCATCGATCGTCACAAGACCGCTTCGCCACGGCCTTCGACACAAACCCACTAATTGATATAATGATAACGTTTGACGACTACCTAAAATTGTTTCGGTCCTTTCAAAAAATTACAATTGTTTTTGCATTTTCCAAAAAACTCATAATTAAAACAACTTATGATTATTTTTGAATTTTACTATTTTTTCTTCATTCGATACTTGACAACTTTCTATTAGCCGGGCACCTAAACATACTAAAATTCCCTCGTGGAAAAATTACGGTTGCTTGTTGATATGATATACTCTAAAACTCTAAATCATTGATATCACTTCAATCAAAGCTTTGAATAGTCCTTTGAACATAGTAAGTGAACCAAATTGAAACAAGTAATCCTGTATCCCTATGTTTCTTTATTAATGACACACTTACCTAATTAAAATACTTTCTTTTAAATGACACGCTTTTTATTTTTGACAAGATTTCTCCAATTTCATCTGCGCATTCTACTTTTTACTTTCTACATTCAATTTTATCAACTCAGTTGTTTTCATCTAAATTCAAACAGTTAAACCTATGACGACATAAATAACAAATCAGAGGGAGTATCCAGTAATTCAACAGTACCGACGGCTTAATTTATCAGTCACAAGCAAAAGAAAGTTAATGATCCCACTTGAAACCTTTTGTAAACGTACGCTCATATTCTACCCCAAATCATTTTCCATTTTTTCAGACAAGAATTTTTTCGAACTTTTGATTTACAGAGCCGTTTACTCCACTTATTAATGATCAATTATTTCTATTTACTGTTTTGATCTAAAAGCTGGGCATTTGTTTAATTGGCTAGTTTGGTTGCTTGCCAGTTTAAATATACTACCTCCGTCCCACCAGGTTTGACATATTTTTTTGTCAAATTTCTCATATAATGTTTGACCATCAATAACTTTAATTACATCTATTAATGGTATATTAAAATTTGATATTTAGAAACTACATAAACATAAGAGTCTAATAATATCTCACATGATGATATTAGAGTCTATGCACTAATTGAAATTTATGGTCAAACATGATCTGAGAAAGTTGACTAAAAGGGGTGCCATTTATTTTGGGACGGAGGGAGTAGGTCAGAAAAGCTATAAACATCACAATTTTTATATAATTAGTGACATGAATAAAGTTATTTGATATTTACTTTTTCTTTATTCCAATGAGATACATATCATTATGATAATCCTTTAAAATGAATCTCAACATAAAAATAGTTACTTCTTAAATAATTTGAATGAAATATTATAAGAATAATCAAATTTTATTGTATTCAATATTTAAAGGTTTCTAAGTAAATCAATTATTTAACATCATAACTTATATAATTTTCCTTAGATGACTAAACTTTAGTTTAAAAAAAAATTCGTTGTTGTCAATTTGAAAGTAAGACACAAAATGTACACAAAACATAATCTTAATATTTTAATTAATAATATCGCGCAACGTGTGATGGTATTCCACTAGAATATACTCCCTCCGTCCCACTATTAACTTTCTATTTTCCTTTTTGGTCCGTCCCACTAATAACTTTATATTTTTAATCTTTTTATATTTAGCCATAAATATGTAGTCATAACTCTTCATTTCATTTGATTTATGTGGATCCACTATCATCACCCATTAAAAATGCAACATAGAATTGTCTTAAACTTTGTGCAAAAAGTAATTTAAAACTTTAAAATGGAAAGGAGGGAATATTAATTTATATTTATGATCAAAATTTAACAAATTTGAGTTTGAAAAAGTAAATATACTGGTGTGACAGAGGGATTAGTTGTAGTTTAGAATAAAACAGGGGAGTATTAGAGTGAACTAAGATTCCCACAATTAATCACAAAATCTTAGTGTTGTATGCATAGTTGACCCTTAAGCAGGTACTCAAAAATTAGTAGCCTTACTCAATTTTTTTTACAAAGAAGTAAAAGATGCTAAGAAGTTGTATGAATTTAATTTATATGAATGTAAGTAAATTGAATGAATGACTTCAAGTTAATTTTCACTATAAACTCATGAAAAGAAAAGCATGTCTATAAAAAATAATAATAAGTATATCAGTATTATTGGAACCGAAAGGTGATAGAAGATATTTTCCTTGATTTAGAATGTTATTGAGAGAACACTATTTATAGAGGATTACAGAATATGAAGAGTTAGATAACAACCTAAA
>JAULKK010007345.1:0-10352 GCA_032355705.1 Rubia peregrina
TGATCGAATCTGACGGTAAAGCATGCTTCAAAGGTAATATAAACTCTTATATAGATTCGAATTAAATACATGCATAAGATCCGGGATTAGATAATTAATTTTCCACTAAATTAGATTTAATCAATTCCCAACAGTTCAAACCTTCACCATATGGATAACCTTATGGTCATGCCGATGACCTTAAACATACATTTCTAAGTTGTGCCAATGATGTAAATAAATTCGGCTTTTATTTTGGTTATTGTTGTTATTTTTCGTTATTTTGTCTTGTTCTTTTCACGCTGTATTTTCCATGATTTTGTAGCAAGGTGAAGTGAATTGCATTGGAGAGATGAAGGAATGAGAGCCATGAGAAAGGGAAGAAAGCTTGGAAAGTTGGTAACAAAATTTCTTTTAAGTATTGGGAAACCATGTCTATCGCTAGTCGCGACAAACATGGAAATTTTGAAACTCCCAGTCTAAGTTATTCGCAAGTTGCAACAATGGGTTCACAAGTCACGACCGGAATCATAAGTTTTTCTAAAAATGTGAACTTCCAATTGAAGTTATTCACGAGTCGCGAAGACACTGTCGCGGGTCACAACAGATCCTCTCGAGACACGACTGTTTTGTCACGATTCACAACTGTTCTATTGCGATTTACGACATGAGGCTAACTTTTCAACTGCTTTGACCTAGCTATCACAAGTCGTGAAGTTCACATCGCGGATCGCAACACTAAGCCAAAATACTTCACCATCCTCTCTCTTCTCCACCAAATACTCCTAAAAACCACCACACCTCCACTTATTCCTCCACCATTTTACATGTGTAGACATGTGAACAAACATTCTTGCATCTTTATAGTTACCTTTTGTTGATTGTAGTATGCCAACTACATCATTGTGACTATGATGAATAAATTCCATAATGATGCTTGAATATTTGTCGGTGCATGCTAGATATTTTCATGGGATAATTTCATAGTGGTGATTGCATGATGGATTGGATGTTCTTTCAGAATACTATGGTTATTAACTTTTGATGCTAAACCTAGTATTACAAATCTCTAAGTACTTGTGAGTTTGACGTTGTTCTCTATGATGTTAGTTCTAGATCAAATGTCATTGAAGAGACAGTGTCTTGCTAGAGGGGATAGTTCCTCTGTGGCACCTCTACCCCCCTCAGGCTCTGGAACCAATTTCGAAACATATTCCAGATTGTTACATGGGATTGTGTCGTATCACCGGCAACTATGCAAAGAAATGAGAGTCACTTTACCTCATACCTTGAGTTTTATCATTTTTCCTTCTATGTTTACATTGAGGGCAATGTAATGTTTTAAGTGTGGGGAGAGGTTAAATGACTTACATGAATGTAAGCTTGATCTTGAATTTTTTTTTCTACTTTTGATTGGAAAAACATTGAAAAATGAAAAAATTGGAAAAAATAAAAAATGAAAAAGAGGAAAAAATTAATGAAAAAGTAAACCTGCTAAGTTGAAAACCTGATAGGGCAATTTAGGCAACATTAGGGACCCGAATAGGTAGAAAACCCGAAAGGGTGACCTAGGTAATAATGAAAGACTAAATTGGGCGAGATGTGAGCCAAAAGAAATATGATGTGTTGCTAGGATGAAAATCCGAAGGGGCTTCTAAAAATGAGAAAAAGAGAAAAATAAAAAATTTGTTACAAATCTACTAAATTGTCGGGTTGGAGTCATAAGGTTGCGGTTAACACATGGATGAATCAGGTAGCCTAACATCATATGACTTCTTGGGATTGGGTATTTAGCGTGAAAACGAAGTAGGTTTAGCAATTCTTGATTATTTGTGTATATATTGGTATAAAGTGAAGTATGTGCTTAAACCTTTTATATGGTCTTAACTTCATTTTGTGCCATTGGACTTTGGGATTATCAATTCGGGACTTGGAAATGTTTTTATTGGTAATAATGAATTGATAGGTGGTAGGTTTGGGTAGATTTGGGAATTGGGGTCGTGTGTGAAAAACTCTCATTTGATCTTTGATTTTGGGATTTATGATATTGAGAGTTTCTGTGAGGCTTTGCTAGGGGGAATATTAGTATTAGGGGGTGGATATGTGAATCTCTTTGTGTTCTTGAATCTTTTCTTACTCGAGGACGAGTAAGGTCAAGTGTGGGGAGATTTCATGTGTCCATTTTATACGGTTTTTTGGGATTTTTTGGATTCACTTTTGTACACTTTGTGCTTTAGATATGCCATTTTGCCTTGAAATTCTTTAGGGAGAGTTAAGAGCGCCTTTTGTGCTTTTATTACTTTTCTAGGGGATTTTGTATGACAAGGCAATTGTTGGAAGACTTTGAAGACTGTCTTTGAAGATTTGAAGATCTTATTTTGAGCTTTGAAGACTTGAGGAATTGAAGTGAAGTGAAGAGGAAGACTTAAGACAAGAAAAGAAACGAAGATGTTGCATTTGGTCCCTTTCGTGAGTTGGGACAGATGTGTCGCTAGTCATGACTCACGACGACGAATGTCCAGAAATCTTTTCTACTTTCTTGTATATAAATACCAAACATTATCCTCTCTCTTCCTATCTTCTTCTTCTCCGCGATTTGGGGCTAAAAACCCTAGTTTTTCTTCTTATTTTCTTATTTTTGTATATTAGTTATGTGTTTTCATTATCTAGGTTAGTTTTATACTTGGGAGAAATTGATTTAAGCTTCCAAACCCATGTAGGAAAAACCTCTATTTCACTCTTTCTTGAAACATTTGTCATTTAGCATTTATTGTGTTCATAATGTGAATGTTTGCTTCATTTATGATGTGCGTTGTTTGAGATTATATAGTTTTTGTATGATTGAGTGTTAGGGTATTAGAAAAGTGTACAATTTCTTAGCTCTTTGGCATGAAAATTCAAGAACATGGAATTAGGATTTCTTGTTGTGAAAATGATGTTAATCTTGCTAGATGAGTATGTTGATGTTGATGTGGTTTGTTATCATATTATCCTAAGGTAGCACTAGAATGTTGATTGTTCAAGGTTTAATCTAATAAATACTTTGTTTGGTTAAATGGCTAGGCATGTGGTGAAATGCTTGTAGTTGTTATCAAATCTATGGTTCTTCGTGTATAATACCATTGATGTAATACCTTTATGGCATTGATTGTATAAAGTGATCATCAATGAGGTTTGCAAATAGTCTATGAACCCTTTTGTGAATTACTATTAAGAAGAAATGAATGCTTTTCTTCAAAATGGAAGTGCTAGCATAGGTAATGAATGTGATGGAATGAGTGAATGGTTCTATAATCCATAAGAGGTTTGGAAGTGGGAATCAATTGGCCCCAAGGCTTTATCATTTGTAGTTTTTATCCATTTTTCTTAGTTTATAGCATGGTTAGCATAATTACCTTTATATGCTAGCTATCTTGTCCTTACTTTCATAAATAAGGAAAAACCATCCCCCCACTTCTTTGCTTATATATATAGACACACACACACACACATATACACACACATACACACACACACGCGTATACATGCATATATATATATAGCTATATATATATGCTTATATCCACCTTATATGCATGAACCCTTAGGAAAATCCTTCTTCTTTGTGGATGACCCCGATTTGCCACTATCGACTTAATTGTATTTAGGAAGCACTCTAGGGCTTATAAATTATAACTTTGAGAGGTACATCGATGACCTCCCACACGCCCACAATCATGGCCCTACCAGGCCACGATCTAGAAGAGGTAAACATGACACGCGAGCAACGATTGCATGACCAAAATCCCTATAAACATATATCGAGAACACCAGATGA
This sequence comes from Rubia peregrina, assembly GCA_032355705.1. Lineage (NCBI taxonomy): Eukaryota > Viridiplantae > Streptophyta > Magnoliopsida > Gentianales > Rubiaceae > Rubia > Rubia peregrina. The sequence goes on from JAULKK010007345.1 coordinate 3,797, forward strand.
GGTAAGTCCATTTCGCTCTAGAAATAGATAAAGATAACTAAACTTATTTGTGCATCAGAGCTTTCTCCCCGGGAATCAACCTCGGGGACCTCTTTTGTAGGTACTTGAAGAAGCTGGACTTGTTGTGCCAAGATCATCACATAGAAAGAGTTCCCTGTAGCATACCTAATAAAATTATAAAGAAACCAATCTCAAAACACACCATGATAAGAATTTTATACTCTATCCAATCCTCTATTTTTGGCATCTTACAAAAAAAATTAAAAAGTAAAATATGTGGTGGAACATGAATTGGGAAGATAAAAAGTAAATTAGGTGGATAATTTTTTCTTAGAATTTATCAAAAAGGGAAGGAGTCAAAATATTTTTAAAAATCCCAAAATAAAAGGAAACCATTATTAAAGGACGGAGGGAGTACTTTTGTTTGGTCTCAATTTGTTATAAATCAATGGCATTAATGAGTTTCTATAGATTTGACTATCCTCCTTTTACTTTTGTTTGGTCTTATTTTATTATTGATGGAGAGCATTAATGACTTTCTATACAAGTGATTAGAGCATCTCCAACGGTGGTGCTTATGGACCTGCTTGTAATATTGTATAAATTGCAGAAGGGTTGCTTACCATTCTTGCAGAGTCCACGTATGCAGCTTCCAAGCAACTATAGCTTGTAGGAGCAGGAGGCTTGATGTCTCCTGCATTAAATGCTTCAAATGCAGAAGGTGTATTCAACATATAATTTGGTTGGGTCTAGTACAATCTCATATTATCATGTGTACAATCTCCACATGCAACAAAAACTATAATAAATATATTCAAAATACAATAATATTATTTATTTTATTTCTCGAGCATGTATAGAATTGTAAAATAAAAACAATTCAACAATAGTTCTTCTCTCATTTACTGCGGGCGAATCCACCTTAAACTATGTGTTTTCCACGCCAATTTTTTCTTCTTTAATCTGGTGTGTTCCTTGAACATCGCCGCCTATGGGTAGAACATGGAAGAAGAATATGGGGAAGAAATGGTGGTTCGGTTGAGCGATCGAGATGTAGGGGAGAAAATTAGATCCGAGATCGATGGAGAAGGGTTTAAGGAGGGTTTAAAAGGGGTTTTGAGTGGTGAAAATGAGTGAGTAGAGATACTTCAAAGCCAATAAAAGTGATAGAAAGCTTAAAAATGAGCTACAGAAGATGTGGAATTCATTGGGATAAAACCTCCAGTGAAGAGCAAACCTGTGAAACATATGAGGGAGAATGCTCCACAGCGAAGGAAGGTAAAAGACTCCCATGGAATGAACGAGTAGAAAATGGGGAATAATTGAAATGAAATGCTCTGTTTGAAGAGGATGAATTAGAGATCAAATTCTATGAGCCGATTGAAATTCAAGGATTGAAGATGGGCAAAATAACTTTGGAGAACGTAGAAGAAAGCTCGCTGCAATGGAACACTTCAGTGATATGCAGAATCCTGGGTGCCAAACCCTCCTTTAAGGTACTTGAAGGTTTCTTTTTTAGAAAATGGGGAAAGAAAGTCAGTAGAGTATGGATGTTGGATATGAGTGTTTTCATGGTAAAATTAAGGAGCATGGATTATCAGAGTGAAGTAGTTGAAGCTAGTACAATATTTTTTATGGGAAACCTATAACTGTTAACCCATGGTATTTTGATTTTTATTTTATGTACCTAGTAAAATCCATGTTCGGATTTAGTTACCAAACCTTCCAACTGCACATTGGCAACCAAAGCTAATTTGTAAAATTATAAGCCCCATTGGCATACCAATCTGTCTGCACAAAGCTACTCAGCAAAAGAATAATTTGCATATGCAAGGGTAAAGGTGGAAGTGGACATAGGAGAAGAAGTTCCTGACAAGGTGTTGTATCTGAATGAGCACAAAGTCATTATCCAGCAGAAGGTAAACTATGAATGGAAACCAGTGAAATGTAAGGAATGTAACCAGCTAGGGCATGTCAAAAGTGAATGCAGGGGAAAAGCTTAGACTGAAGGGGAAAGCGTAAAGAGAAACTGGAAAGTGTATATTCCAGTAAAACAGAATGGGGATTCTGGGAGTGAGTTGAAGCAATTTGAAACTGAAGAAGAAATTGGAGATTCGGTTGAAACTAATCATGGTGGAACAACTATAATAGGAAGGCTGAAAAAAGGGAGGAATTGAGGTAATGGGGATGGAAAACTGGAGGATAAACCTCCTAATGGAAAGTAATCAGATGATATGGAATGTACATGACTGAATAAGCCTAGTAACACGGTATAATCAAGAAAATCTGCTTGCAGAACAATATTGGTTTATTGGGTTTACTAGAGACAAAAAGAAAAAAAAAAGAAAAAGAGGTGTGGAAAAGTTTGAGGTTAAACTGGGAGTATAAACAAATGTGGGTGTGGCTGTTGGAGGAAGAATTTGGGTGATGTGAAAGACTGATCTGTTTGAGGTAAAAACACTTAGTAGGGGGAATAATGGATGGATTAGGAGGTATTGGTTAAAGAATTCAAGATCAATTATTTTTGTACTGTAGTGTATGGTTTTAACACTGGACAGAAAAGAGAAACTTTATGGCAGTATTTGAATGAGTTGTGGTGGAAGAGTCAAGACATGGCTGATTGTAGGAGAATACAATTCTCCATTGGAATTCAATGACATGATTGGTGGTCTACCAATAGAGGAGAAGGAAAAGAATGACTTTCAAGAGACAATGAAAGACTTAGAATTGGTGGAAATTAAAAACTACTAGGAATTTGTACACCTGGAGTAACTGAAGACTAGGGGATGAAAGGTTTATAAGCAGATTGAATAGGGGAATGGTAAATCAGTTCGGGTGGAGAGAATTGGAGAAAGTTGTTTGTGAAGTAAAGAGTGAGGCAATGTCAATCCACTTACCTCTTATAATCAGGTTTGATATGTGAGTAAAAAAGTTCAGCAGGACCTTGAAATATTTCAATATGTGTTCACTATCTCCTTTGTTTGAGGGTACATGGAAATAAGTTTTGTGTAGTTAAAAAGTGGATTCCCTGGTTGATATGGCAGTTGTGCTAAATGCTTTACAAAATCCTCTGACAAACCTGAACAAGAAGGAATTTGGAGCTATTAGAGAAAAAGTGAAGTTGAGATCAAATGAATGGAAAGAAGCACTTGAGAAGTTGAATGAAGATCCACTATCATTAGCTAATCAGGAAATGGATGTTAAGACCATAAAAAAGCTTCAAAGAATACAAGAAGCAGAATATAAATTCCTATAGCAGAAATAAAAAATACAATGACTTTGTGATAGGGAAAGGCCAACAAAGCTATTCTATGATGCCATGAAGTCAAGATAGAGCAAAAACAGTATTATCACTCTTAATGTTGGAGATGCTGTGCTGACAGACCAAGGAAAAATTGTGGCTGAACTGGTGAGATACTTCAAGCAGCAACTGGGAAGCAGCTCTAAAACAAGGAAACTAGATAAGAGAGTTGCTATTTATGGTGGAAAAATGAGTCTAAATCAACAAGCAAAACTGATACAGCCAGTGTGTCAAGAGAAGGTTAAACATGCTTTGAAAGGGATACACATATCAAAGAGTTCAAGGAAAAATGGCTTCACGAGCCAGTTTTTAAAAGAAGCCTGGAATATTGTAGGGAATGATGTGGTTAAGGTAGTGAAAAGTTTTTTGAGGGGGAGGAAATACCAGCTAAATTTAGCAGCACTGTCGTTGCCTTGATACTGAAAATTGATGTGCCACATGTATGTTCATATTTTAGACAAACAACATGTTGTTCTACAGTTTACAAGTTGATTACTAAAGTTATATGTGCTAGATTGAGAATTGTGCTACCTGATATAATAAGCACAAACCAGAGTGCTTTTATAAAGGGTAGACACATTACTCATAATCTCCTGTTAGCACAAGAATTGCTCCACATATATAAAAATGAAAACACGAGGGCAAGTTGTGTGATGCAATTAGACATAAGTAAAGCTTTTGATAGCATTGGCTGGGATTTTTTTTGAGTGATTGGCTGGTTGCTTTAAAATTTCCTAGAAGGATGATTGACTGGATATTGAGATGTATAAGGGGTTCTTCTTTTCGCTTGTCACTGAATGGTAGATATACAGAGAGTTTTGTTGCAAAGAAAGGGGTTAAACAAGGTCACCCTATGCCCACTGTTGTTTTTTTATATGTATGAAGTATATGGAAAGGATATTAAACAGGGATTTTGAGAAGAGACTAATATAGTATCATTAGAGATGTGTAAAAGCTGGTGTATACTCTTTGTTGTTTGCCAGTGACTTATTGATATTTTGTGCTGCAAACAAAAAAATCCGTGGAGAATGTGCAGATTATGCTAGAAGAGTTCAAGATGGTGTATGGTTTGGGGATTAATAAAGCCAAATCAAAGGTTGTGTTTTCAAGAATGGGCGAAGAAGAACAGTCGGAATTAGCCTCTATTTTACAAGTGGAAAAGGGAGAATTCCCTATAAAATAATTAGGGCTCATTCTATCCATTGTAAAGTGGGATAAGATAGACTTTGAAGGGTTGATTGATATATTAAGGCTAAGAATCAAATTTCAGGCCTCAAAGAACATATCATATGCAAGTAAATTGCAGCTAATCAATTCAGTATTGATGAGTATCACAGGATATTGGGGAAACATAATAAAGGTTCCAGAGAGTGTTTACAACAAGATAGTTAAAATTTGTACCTGTTTTTATGGGGAAATAATGAGGATTAAAAAGGGTTTAATGCAGCTTCTGGGAGTGCAATTTACAGGGGGAAACATTGAGGTATTGGGTTCAGGAACCCAGCTACATGGAATATGGCTGCTTTGTGTTAGCATATCTGGGATATAGAGAAGAAGATAAAAGATATATTGTGGGTGAAATGGTTGCATGCCTACTACCTGAAGGGGAAAAGTTTCCATGAGTGCAAAATGAATGACTCACAAAGCTGACCATGGAAAGTATTGCTCAGTCTCAGAAACAAGATGTTTAATTTGCTAGGGAGTTGTACATATTAGAAAGGCAAGTTGAAAGTTAGTGAACTGTATAACTTGATGAAAGGGGAGTGCACACTTAAAGCAAATGTTTATGTAATATGGCAGAAAAAAGTTCATCTGAAACAGAATTTTTTTTCTTTGGCTATTGTTACATGGAAAATTAGCAACAAGGGATAGGTTGCAACAATTTGGAGTAGTTGGAGCACAACTAGACTGTTGCACATGTGGAGAAAAGCAGGAATCAGCTCATCATATGTTCTTTGAATGCAGCTACATAAGGAGGGTGTCAGAAGGTTTACAACTTAAAAAAAGTGCATCATTGAGGCTGATTAAAGGTACATGTTTCTGAATGCAAAAAGAAGAAACGGGAAGAAGATTGGGATGATGGCTACTGTATATCATAGCGTTTGGTTGGAGAGGAATAGTAGAATTTTTTCACAGCAAGAATTAAAGGAAGATACGCTGATTTATCAGGTGCAAACCGAATGTGAATGGAGGGAAAAGAAGGAGCAGAAATCCAGATTGATGAATCCGATGAATTTAGCTTTGGAGTAAGAACTGAGTTTTGAATACTATAGTTTTGAATACTGTAGTTACCAGTCTTGTTTTTATTTTGTTATATTTGATTTGGGATGTAAGGGGAAGGAGTAGATGTTGGGCCGAAATGTGATGTAAATGGGTTGTAAAAGGCTTAAGAGATGGCTCTAAATTTGGACTTGTTGCTTTGATATTCTATAAAATACACAATTCATAAAAAAAGAATTCTAAAATAATCAATAAATTATATTTAAAAAATAATTAATATTAAAAAAGTATGAAATGAAAATCAAAAAAATTATATTATCTAAATTCAAATTTAAAATTAATTAAAAGCTACATCAATATGCTATCAAGACATTCCATAATTAGTTATAATGATTTTACATATTTGCTCGTAATTTTTTTTAGTTCTTTCATCCATAATTAATGTATCCTTGAAGAGAGGAACTAACCGGCGCCACCGGTTGCCGTCGCAGAGTGAACTAACCGGCGTCTCATCGCGCTTACGCGCTTCGCCGGCCACACACTCGCCATCTCCGACGCTCCTCCACCGGCGCGTGTCCGTGACGCGCCGCCGTGCCGCCGGCCGCCGCCTCCTCCAGAAGCACAAATGGGTTGATTCTGAGTTTTGGTTTCTTTTCTTTTTTTATTTCACGTCAGATGGAATACGTTCTTAAATTGGGTCTTTTTGCTTAATTATCTGGACTAGTTTATCAAGTATTCTATACCTACCTGTTTGTTTTCCTCTGCAACTGGATTAGCTGGCCAGATGGAAAATCCCTTGGGTTTCTAGTCTCTACTCTAGTAACAGTGTAGGAGAAATCCAAGTCGGAGTGGTCTCGACGACTTACTCCCGGCGTCTCTGTGAACGAATTTAGACTGGTAGATTTCGGTTGGCTAGGACTTTACCGTGCTGGTTGATGCGAGTTATAGATGCTTTACCTGCTAGATAGTTAGATGCTCAAGGGCATTAGACTTTAGGATGATCAGATGTATTCCATCGCCCTTTTTAGTTTAGCT
>JAULKK010007373.1:0-10351 GCA_032355705.1 Rubia peregrina
TATATTGCCACTTACATCAACTAGGTAGGGTTATATCTGGACTTAAAATTATGTGAGGGTTATATTGTCACTTATGTCAAGTAAGTAGGGTTATAAAAGCACTTTTCTCAAGTATGTATAAGCCTAGTCCCTAAAAATATCAAATTCTAAAGCCACAGTATCATGTCCAGCCACAGTATCATCGACAATACGAACATGTTAGTTGTTAGAACATGTTCTGTAAATATCAAAATCTAAAGTCACAGTATTATATCCAGCCACAGAATCATTGACTATGGGATCGTATAGATCGAACATGTTATTTCTAATTCACCACAGGTTCCATAAATCCATGTCCAGCCACAGTAGCATCACCAGCCACAGTACATTCTCTTTACGGACCATGCCGTGATGGACCGTGTACAAGCACACATGTGTCTCATTGACTATAGGATCATATTCCTCATACCTGGTAATTCGGTGTTTTCTTGCTTGGTGATTGGTGTACCTTCAAACTTTCAACCGTTGCACCGTAAAATGAGACTATAAAGGCAGTTCTTGGGTTGCCATGATACGAGTGGAGAAAAATTGAATATACAAGTGTGGGATTGTCCTCTAATTTACATGAGAATGTTGTCCTATGGACCTCTCGGAGAGTTGAGACTGTAAAATGCATGGTTGTGCTTGGGTGAATCAAATATTAATCATCCGTCTTAACATTTTTACTCAGTAATTTGAGATATACATTTGAACATGATAAGAATGATATGTTATCTTATCTTACGTTCATAAGAAAACAATAAGTGACAAAGGAATACGAAAGCACACCTATTCTAGCGAAAAAGTTGAGATTGTAGGAATGTATCATTCAGTCAACGTGCATTTTCCTTATATAGTTAAAATATTAATTACGGAGATAATTAATTCACTTATTTTGAGTGTTTGGAATGTTTAACTGGAAACCGCTTTCGATCAACTAGCATAAATTGTATTGGGCTTACAACTTATTATTACTAAACCTATAGGTTCATACACAAAAATCATGAAATTGGATAAAAGAAATAACTATTGGGCAAGGAGACCGGATAGTAAATAAATGAGAATGGAGTTTAGAACTCACTAAGTGTAATTGGGTTAGACTCATATTGACTTGGATTATGGTTTCCCGGAGTTCAGTTTATTCTGTATAAATATATGTTATATCAGAAAAAACTAAACAAGATAATTATTAGAACCATGGAAGTCTAAAATCAACAGAAACTAATCAATCCATTCTCAGAAAATAAACCTCACAGTAAATAAAAGAAGAAAGAGTGGGTCTTTGCTTGATGATCAAAGTTCTAAGCTTACAGCGGTGTAGGTGATCCGATCGTGCTATGTGGATATGTATCACTACAAGACACTGGACCTTTAACATAGCATTTTTACCTCAATTTTTTGGTTTAGGGAAAATAACCAAGGTAAAATCTTCTTTTACCTTGGTTAATTTAATTTTTGAAGTAAAAAGCATTTTTTACCTCGGGTAAAAATTAACCGAGATAATTAATATATATTTTCCTCGATTATTTTTTAACCAAAGTAAATGGTTGTTAAAACAATGTAAATGTTGTTACCGAATGGCGTGCAATGTCGTATATGTTGATTTATGACAATGGTCAACTTCGCATCTTAATCGTTGTTACCGACATATGACACGATGAACGGCCGGCGTCAGTGTTATGTTACACTCTGAAAACTTTTAGAGATTAAACATGTTTGAAAATAATTGAATTTGGTCTACGAAAGTAATTTTCAATGGTTTTTAAAATAAGTGTAGAAAATGGTTTCGAATGGTATAGTTGAAATTAGTTTTTACAATCATGCATAGTCGAATCACACATACAGTCAATTATTGTACTTAAATTATTCAAAATTCAGTAAAAATAAAAATATTGTTACAAACATAGTATAGATTCGAATAGAATTGTTTTTCTTCCGACAAAACATATATTGTAATAAAATCAAGAAGCTTTGATTATTATGAGGTTGAAGACAATTGGCCCTACACCTTCTAGGTTGGCATATAAGAAAAGTTAACACTATAACATCCATACGAACTAGAAAAATAAAAACATACCAAAAACACATTGACACACCATGAGTACAATAATTCATGAACAAAATACTAAAACGAAGGAGTTGAAAGAATTAAAACCATACATTTGACAAGAGAAGAGATGAAGGGGTGAGGGCTGTTGGAATTCAAGGGGAACTTGCAAGTTTAAATTTGAATTGATTATGAGATGGGCTCCATATATAGACTTTTTGAAACGACGTCATTTTGAACCCTTGTGAATTCTGCCTCGGCATGTACGAAGTCACACTTGACGTTGGCCTAGCCAATAGCTTATCGAACTATGGTCAACGCCAGCTTAACCAAATATGGACTTCATAATTTCAACCCACTACCATAATAAATGAGCCTGCGTCTGACCAAAATGTCTAAAAGTCACTTTCATAACAATTAATAATATATTAGGAAATATAATTAGAACTTTAAGAATGTTCATGAAACTTTATTAACGTCCAGTTCGGTCGGAATCAATTTTGACACAACCGGTGAACTTTTTACTTTTTGCACTTAGGTCTCTTGAAGAAAGTGGGAAAATTTGGAATGCAAAATTAGAGACACAACTATGTAATTCACACTGTCACGACCATGTTGTTCTGATTTGGGCATCAACCAGTCAATGGAAAGGCCCGAAATCTTCACAAAGAGTATTTGACTACACTTTTAGGAAATTACGCTATGGCCCAAACTACCTTGAATGTACCTTATGATTAAGAACTCTACACCCAAATATAAGGACAAATGTTTGATATGGAGATTATGCGTATGTCTAAGAGGGACCACATGGGAGGTAGTGTGATCATTTTTATAAGTATTCCATTAATACCCTTACGGTTGGCGTTATGAGAACGATAATTTCCACCACATAGAATCACACATAATTATATATTATTGATTTTTTATGAAATAAAAAGACAATAAAATTCCGTCCATCAGTTTTTAAAAAGCGCTTGTACGTGGTCTAGAGTAATTTGCAGATGATTACTTATAAGTATACAGAGCTCAATCGGAAGAACAAGTGAAAGTCTTTGTGGGAGCAAGCTATCTTCTTTATCACTCTCAAGGATTATTAGTTTTACTGGGGATGACAAAGGTCCATTCCGGGTTGATTAGATTTAATTCTGGCGTAACCGATAAACTTTTTACTTTTTGCACTTAGGTCTTTCCAAGAAAGTGGGAGAAGTCAGAATGCGAAATTGGAGATACACCTATGTAATTCGCATTGTTACGACCATACTATTCTGATTTGGGCATCAACGGTCAATGGAAAGGCTCGAAATATTCACCGAGAGTACTTGACAACACTTTTAGGAAATTATGCTATGGCTCAAACTTCCCTAAATGTACCCAATGCTTCAGATCTCTGCACCTGAACATAAGCACAAATGTTTGATAGGGATATTACGCGTACTATCTAAGAGGGACATACGGGGAGATAGTGTGTGATCATTTTTATTAGTATTCCATTAATACCCTTATGATGGACGTAATGATAACGATAATTTCCACCACAGAGAATCACACAGAATGACATATTCTTGGTTTTTTATCAAATAAAAAGATAATAAAATTTCATCCATCCATTTTTGAAAAGAGCTAGTACATGGTCTAAAGTAAATTGTAGATGATTACTTATAAGTATACAAAGGTTAATCGGTAGAACATGTGAAAGTATTTGTGGGATCAAGCTAGCTTCTTTATCACTCTCGGGGATTATAAGTTCATCTGGCAATGGAAAAGGTCCCTTCCGATTTAATCAGGTACGATTTTGGCGCAACAGGTGAACTTTTAACTTTTTGCACTTTGGTCCCTCCAAGAAAGTGGGAGAAGTCAGAATGCAAAATAGGAGTTACACCTATGTAATTCACATTGTCACTACCATATTGTTTCGATTTGGGCATCAACGCATCAATGGAAAGGCCCAAAATCTTCACTGAGAGTATTTGACAACACTTTTCAGAAATTATACCATGGCCCAAACTTCATTGAATGTGCCCTATGCTTCAGATCTCTGCACCCGAGCATGAGGACAAAATTTACCGAAGAATGGCCAACGTCTCACTTGTGTGGGAAAATTTTCATATTTTCTAGTTTGTGCTACATGTTATCTACTAGCTAGTGCAGATTTTGTGGAAATATTGTTTTGTACAAATGATGATAAGTATTTGTCATAGATTAGGGTTCATTCTAAGAAAAATGTCATTTTTTCTTGAAAAATCTATGAATGTCCGACGATGCTTTGCACATCGGCTATTGCAACAGCAAAGTCCAAAATGACAGTCATCGCACAAATGCAGATCTTCTAGTTGAGAATATTGTCGTATATTATGACTACTGTGTGTATTTCTTTTAGAGACTGCCTATTTCTAACATAAATTTTGTTTTCTATGGATTGGTTGTAATAGGACAAAGAGAGTTATCAACAGACTTTCACCATGTAGATGAATGGACTTGTCCTTTTACTAGTTGCCTTGACAGTGTTAATGTCATACAACGTAGACAATGGAGGTTTAGTACCAATAATATTTTAATTTCATATGAAGGTTATGTATTTTAATAGTTCATATCATATATTTGTAATATATTTGATAGTAGTGTAGGTTCTATCATGTGTTTCTATTCGCATTAATTGAACAACAATTGAATATTCTTTGACGTTTAACCATTACACGAGTCATCAAAACATGTACCGACTAGTGACGAACAATTTTTTGTGTCATTGAATATAAAATATTATAATATTGATTAGAATCGCCGTCCCTCTGGTTAATGAGCGACGTCGTAGAAGATGGTACCACGATGATAGGTAACCGACATTGTAAAAAATGGTGTCGAGAAATTGGGTGCGACATCGGCCTCTGAACACAACATTGTACTGGTCAGAGTTCCACATCATCATGCACATGACATGACAACCCTACACTGTGCAACGTTAGATGAATGCAATCACGATGTCACTCACACTACGATCGAGCTCGGCTTGAACGAAATTGTAGCAATGGTCTCACATCGTCTACGTTATTGCAGTTACCGATGTTGGCCACAATACTTGTCAACGTTGGTAAAAAACTAGGGTAAAAGGTAATTTTTACCTCGGTTCTAAACCGAGGTAAATAGTGAAATCTTTACTACGCCAGTATTTACCTCAGTTTTTTGGACTAAAAACTACGGTAAAAAGTGTTGTAGAACCTGGGTAAAAGGTTATTGATGCATTTGACACGTTTCTTATTTTTTTGTTGTTGCTTGATTGCTAGGTTTACATTATAAGGGGTTTATATAGTCATTGTGGGTTTTCTTGTCTAAATCATTAGTTTTGTAGACTTATTAGACCTAATGGATGTTATGTCCTTACGAGGATAACTAGATCTTGTTTTGTGAGCTTATTTGTTAAATTGCTCGTAAGCACTTCGGCGTAATCTGTAGAAGGCCATCCATAAGGGTGGTAGTAGATAGTAGAAGACCATTCGCAAGGATGGTAGTAGACAGAAGCTCATGAGTCAAAACGTGGTAGTAGATGGAATCAAGCCGAGAAGAAGGGAGTCGAAGTCCAACACTTGAAGAACTAGCACGGCCGTGTGATTCTACATGGGTTGTGCCAGCCAACACAATGGTATCAGAGGCCCTTGGAATGGGCCACTTTGTTCTACGATCCGCCTCCTCAAGGTTGTAAATGAACCACGGGAGATCAACTATTAAACCAAAGAGATGGCTTCACAAAGATAAGAAATTTGTATAGTTTCTCCCATTCCTACTTCTAAGCTACCTAGAGGGTAGATAGTGACAAGACCGGGGTCATCCACATAGATGCTAGGAATCTAAAAGTTAACTACACATAGTCACAACCGGGTCATCAATCCGATAGCGTGTCATGAATAGCTAATGTTGCAAAATAGGTTTTTGGGGGGTTTTATCTAACAACTACGGGCATGAAAAATCACAAAAGAGTAAAACTATTTATCGCTAGCACGTGGGGAATATTTGTGTAACATGACCGGTAATATGTTTTGATCCTAGATTCCATCACATTCAAGATATATGAATCTATCATAATGTTTATGACACGTAGTGTGGTCAATGGTCAACACTTCCCTATACCTGTCACGTAGGGTGCACATGCATTTTCCATTGGCACTGCCTCTGTAATTAGGGGAGTGCAACAACAACCCTGCTGTAGTGCAGGTCTGATTCTCCCCCGTGCTATTTCATCCCAGGCACTTCACTATGAATGCTTCACCCTAGGCATAAAGATGCAGAGGGATAGGCACCTTATCGATGACTCTAAGGTTGCGAGTTACGCTAACCCTAGTTTTCTACTAACGCTATCTATATCCGTACCTTTCAGTCTAACTTACCAGTTAAAACTAGTGTACGACCATCGTAATGGTAACTCGGTGACCCACATGCACAAACCCATACGGTCCCAGACCCCGCTACCACTATTACATCTAGGTTTATCTTCCCCAGAGGATATCAATAAGTGCGCCAACATGAAAGTAGACTACGGTGTTTGCCAAAATTACTGTAACAATCTTACAATTGACAAGAATATGAAGAACAAGCCAACATAATAATCATAAGCAAAATAGGAAAGTTAGATTCATAGAATCAACCAAAACAAATACCAAGTCACGAATACAAATATAAAACCCAAGCTAAATAACTACTCCCTAAGCATTAAACCCAAATATTTCATTGTTCAATGTCCTTGGACAAAAACAAGAAGAAAATAAAATAAAATGAAGGGTTAATCCATTTCTCTCCCTACCTACTCTTAGGAGAATGAAAATAAAATGAACCCTACTTTCAATCTAGAGTATTCATTGAATTAAATACAATGGATATAAGAAACTAAAAAGAAAGGTAAAAAAGAAAGAAAAGAGAAGAAGAAGAACCCTAGAGAGAGAGAGAGATTTTTCCTTTTCTTTCTACCAACGAAAAACTAGAAGTCTATATTATACCTACTTGTTTAACCCTAGGAGACTAAAGGCTCCTTGTATAGGAGAATATAAATGGGCCTCTAAAGGCCAAGTTTGGAAAACACCCTGAAGCTCCCACTAGTAATACCCAAGCAGCCAAATTCGGCACAGGCCACATGGCTTGTGTTGGCTGGGTCTGGCACATCCCATGATTTCTTCCATGGCTATGCTGGCTTGGTTATGGCATGACTCGTGTTGTCAGGCATAACCCGTGTTGTCTGGCGCGGGCATACTGGCTTGATTTGGCACAAGCCACACTTTTTGTTATAAATGCATTAGTTATGAATGCTTTTAGGTGCAGATCAATTCCCCCACACATAAACCTTTACTCGTTCTCGAGTAAAAAAAAGGAGCAAATATCTAAGAGGAAAGTAGCATGCAAGGATAAGTTAACCAGTACATTCAACCTTATTCCTGAGCTATCCTAGTTTCCCTAAAGATGTAAGAATCTCACCACTCTCACTCTCCCCGAAGAAGCTAAAGTAACCTATCCACCAAAATCAAACCAATAAAAAGGAAAAGTGTATGTGGTAAGTGTGAAGCTAACTTACTCCGCCGAAGAAACCGCCAATGACAATCCGAGAGAAGTTCGATTAAAGTTTTTGTTTTCTCTCAATTGCTCTTATTTTGCCTAGGAGCCCTTTCGGGTTTTCATCCAAGCTTTACACAAATGCTGAGCTCACCTCTCACATTTTTCCACACCATGTCCTCTCTCTTTTTCCTAGGTTTTTCAACCTAGCCAGACCTTTCCCATTTTTTTCCTAAGTTGCTCTTTCGGTTTTTCGACTTAGCCGGGTTTTTCTCCTTCTTCATTTTTCAAAGTGCTCTTAGAATAGCTATTTTCTATTTAGAAACAACTATAAATCATAAGTTCTATCTAATTCCCCTTCCCACACTTAAAACTTGCAGTGTCCTCAATGTATATACATAATCATAGAACATATGTCAAGGGAAGGAAATGGGAGATCACTTACAATGAAAAATGAACACTAAATCTAGCCTTAGTGGTACAATCATGGAATGTAACGAACAAACTACCATCACCCCAATATAATACCCATAACCTTTAATCAATAAATTTCACTCTAACCACTATCATGCATCACAAATCGAATAAATAATTGAATTACAATGGAGAATTACCTCTTAGGTTTCGATCTGTGTGTTTCAAGGGTTTTGAGGGTAAGTGGATTTGGGTAGTATTTTGGTGGTGGTAGGGAAGAAATGGTGATTGGGATGTAAAAATGTATGTGAGCTTCATGGGTCGAGTACGTCTCTACGCCCCCATGAATTTAGGGGTTTGGTTCTTCTCCTTGTCCCCCATTTTGGTTCTTCTACATGGTCCATGAGTTGGACTTCTCCTAACCCCGTTGCTCACTTTCCTCCAAAAACCATATGTTTTTTACAAAACAAACATGCACACCAAGTGTAATAGTTTTCCAAAACCAAATCCTAAAAATAGAAAAACACTCCAAAAACACAAAACATCTACAACAAAATGCAATGGGACATCTTTCCTCCCCCACACTTACAACACATATATTGCTCAAATAAGAAACATGATATTAAAATAAGGGGAGGTAAAGAAAACGATAGTCAATCACAACTTCCCAATGCATTGTTCCCACCTCAATATCCCTAAATGTACCCCCAACATGCAATTAGAATCAAGCCACCACAAATCCGTACTAAACAAGTATCAATCAACATCCACACAAAGAAACTACTAGTGTGCATTCCTAGGTTGTGTATTTGGTGGTGGAGTGTAGTGGTGTCCAATGGTTTAGGGTAGGAATGGGGGGACAAAAGTGAGGATTTTTTTAAAAAAGAAAAAGGAAAAACTAACTTAACTAATTTTTTAAATCTATGGTTGCCTCCTGAGAAGATCCGTATATTTAAGGTCGTTGGAACACCTTAATGTTATCCATATGATGTGGGTTTGTACCCCATAACCATAGACAACCAAAAATGGAGAGGTGGGGGTAACGATCATCTAAGAGGAATATGTAGTAGAGGGGGAGTTAACCTTAGAGGAAATAGTTGGTTTGGAAGATTAACGTATTCAATGGGCTCTTCTATGGTTTCCTCTAAGGGTTCCGAAAATGTGGGAGTGGGTTCTATATATGGAGGTTGGGGTGAAAATAGGTAATATGGTGAATTAAGTATAATCACCACTTCCTCAACTTCTTCACTCTCAACAAAGCACCCCCCATCCCCTTTGGATTCATCTACCAAAATTTCAAGTTCAACTAGTGATGTTTCATTTTCAGAATATTTGGTTTGGCTCACCCGTTCCATCAAATCACTTATTTTCCCTTCAACTCGCTCAATTTTTTAGGAGATTTGAGTTCCCAAATCTCTAATGTCGCTATGTAATTGTGATTAAAGTAATTCATTACTCTTGGTCACATTAGCTATAGCTTGAAAAAAAATTCCATAATCCGATTTGGGAGCCAATCCTAGGGATTGGTTTTGGGGCATTGTATAGGTTAGTGAAGTCCAACTATCTAACCCAAAGTGTTGGTTTCCTGATGCATTTCAATACCACAAATTTGAGTTGCCACTAAACCTCGAATTGGGAGAATTATGGTATGGGTACCAATCTCAATCCTATCGCCCTTGGGAACCAACAGCCCAAGAGAGAAACAGAGGGATTGTTGTCTGAGGTTGCACAGATTTTCGAGAAAGATCCGAGAAGAATCAGCCCCATAGTGTAGAACCATTGGATTTATCTTCTTGAGTGCTATAAAATTGATGACAAGAACTCCCAAATTGGACCAACGGTTCACCCGTAACTGAGCAAACAAGTCAGCCGGCTAATCCAGCCACGGCCAGCACATACCGCACAAGGCTAGCATAAGGGCTCAACCTAGCACGGCGCGTTTCACACAATAGAGCCCATTCCAGGGGTTCTTCCATCATGAACATGATCATAAAATACCTTCTAAAAAAACCTTAAACTAGAGACTTAGGATATAACACCTAAATCATCATCCTAACTTTCTTACCAACAAAGCTTCCATTATTCTTACATAAAAGCTTAGTCTATTAAAAATATGAGTTTCAAATGTGCTAAAAAGAGATGAGCACATCACTCATAAGGATAAAATTCTATTAGATTCAAAGTAGTTTAAGAAAAGAAGGATTTATATATGAAAAACCAAAATCTGATACTCTTGGGAGAGAGAGTCATTCAATAATGTACTCACTCTGTCCTTCTAATTGTGTCTTACTTCCTCTTTTTACAACTATTCATTGATGATTTTATAATTTTAAGATATTAAAT
>JAULKK010007394.1:0-10350 GCA_032355705.1 Rubia peregrina
AAATATGCGGTCAAACTTTGATAGAGAATAGTGTCCAAAAAGCACTTCCGCCAATTTTAATGGGACGGAGGGAGTATATTTTACCTCGGCTTTTTTTTAAAATTAACCGAAGTAAGTAACATTTTAACAAACTCCTTGCCGATAAGTTCGCGAGGTCGCACAGGATAAATGCATAGTCGATGTGCAACAGAAGGTGCGACATAGGCCTGTCTGACATCGTTGTTGGCAACTCAGATTAAAAGATGATGTTGTATTTCCATCAATACGACGTTGCTTCAATGGATCTAGTTCGCACGTAATGGTGCGACTAGGGTTAAAATTTTGTGATTTACAAGGAGCTTCCGATGTTGCAGGTTTGATGTTGCGGCGTGGATACTGTCACGATGTCATTTTGATTAAGCGATGTCGCTTCATTCGTAGTTCCATCGATAACCCCTTGCAAATATTTAGCGATGATGCTCCTAGACTATCGGATCTACTGAATGGTAAATTATAGATGTGCGACGTTGGCTCTAATGTCAAAAATGGGATTAGAAATTGACTTAAATGTAGACCTGGTGTCTAACGCCCTACGAATCACATGTAACTACACCATGCACAATACTTACAGACATGAGGGATAAAAACTACACCTTCAATACACAAAGTATGTTATCAAAATTCTCAGAAAATGAACTATATCATTGATACTCCATATCTAGCTAGAGATCTATATCAAGGCATCAAAAAATACATTGGAAAGTATCAATGGGAATTTTAGAGAATGATGCTTGCACAACAAAATCAACCTAATCTTATTTACTCATATGGTAGATGGATTAAGTAAATGCTTCAAATTCTTTACCATCACAAAGAGCACCGTTGATGGGATTTGGTGATTTGTCCTCGGGAAAAGACTACAACATGGAGTAATCTCATAATCAATAAAATGATAGCAAAAAGTTGTGCTATTATTGATTGAAACATTAGGTAAGAATAAGAGATACCTTTTGTAGATCAAATTGATCCTCATTTACTTGCGAGACCAAATCTCTCATCAAGCGCATGCAATAGTAACCATTTTCCCATGTGGCCTCTTATTTTTTTTATGCTATTCGTAAGTAGAAATTGTTCACAAACACATCATTGTGTAATTATAGGGATACTTATTTCAAACTACAATTTTGAAGTAAAATTTAATCTTTAGGGATTTCCATTAGAATCCTTTGTGATTGTCAATTACGGGATCTATCATCACCATTGACAATGCGAACATTTTTGTTTATGAGGGCTTTTGATGTAATGGATCAAACCATAACACCGTTTTTGAAGAAAGAACGATGATGGCCACCATCCACAGTTTGCTTCAAAAAAATAAGTTTTCAGTAAATCGTTATAATCCCATAATCTTAAATCTAATCCAAAGTAGATTAAGGCAATAAATAGAGTTGATTCACATCTTTTAATAAGGGAAATATATATCTAGTTATCCTCTAGCATCAAACGGTAGCTCAAGTTGGCCAAACGATCATCCATCTCAACATGTTCATGTTGGATCTTTCTTGGGCAATGAACCCATATTCACCCTTTCATTTTGGAAATGGATTGTACATGCAAGAGCCTATAAACATGGTTAGTCTTGATAGATGTGAAATTAAATACTTATATCGATGAATAAAGTTAGGGTGATGGATTAATATTTACATGCAATGTAGTTGTATCACTGGTGGAGGGACATTATTGAAATGGAACAAGTCCTCCAAATCCTCCTTCCGGATGATTGGATTTACCTTATACCCAAAAATACATACTTCTTCCACGAGGCTTTGGTTCGAAAATGAGGAAGGGTGAGTCATCACAACCGTGTGGATGTTCTTGAGGGAACCATCATTTGAGGGATTAAATGGTGGCGGCTTCATTCTAGAGACACGAGACTTTGTAGGTTTTGGATCCTCACATGCATTGGTCAATTTTTTTGAGCTACTAATCATTTTCTCGATCTACATGAAATCATCTGAAAAAATTATGTACACAATATTTGTCTTTATTAATAATTAATACCACATAATTATCATGTTACCTTCTTAGCAGGCGTGTTGTCCAAAATATGCACCAAACTGAGGGGCCATTCAACAAACATTACTAACGCCTCGTCCACCATACTTACCTAGGTTTTAGGGATTGGAAGAACTATACCATCTACGAGAATCTTTAGGGATACTATCAAGATGTCGTTTTGATTAAGCGACGTTGCTTCATTAGTGGTGCCATCAATAACTCCTTGCGAACATTCAGCGATGTCTCTCATAGTTTATTGGATCTACTGAATGGTGAATTATATATGTGTGACATTGGCTCTAATGTAAAAAAGAAGGATTAGAAATTGACTAAAATGTAGATCCGGCGTCGAACGCCCTTCAGATCGCATGTAACAACATCATGCATAATTCTTACAGATATGAAAGATAAAAACTACACCTTCAATACACAAAGTATGTTATCAAAATTCTCACAAAATGTACTATACCATTGATACTCCATAGCCATTTTTCCCAACCCTGCTGAACACGCCGGATTCTTGTTTTCTTTTTAAATACTCCTATAGATTACTAATAATCAATATCATTTGCTCAATATTATACTTGAACAAACACACTCATATTATATCAACTAAAGAGTAGGAAAACATACAATTTATTGCGCAACCAACACAACATCTTTGTTGTGGAACTTACCCTCCTTCTTCCCATTCCCTTTGTATTCTCTTAGCCATTTTTCGAATCAGGGAACCTCATCCGGTGTGAGATATTCTGTAGAATTCTGTGCTTCCGTGCCTATCAGTTTGTGCTCCACCTTTTCAAACACTCTAGCCTCGAACATTTCCTTCATGATTATTCTTGTTACTAGTGCATAACCCCATTGACTCATGGTGTGGTCCATCTTGTTTTTAGTTGCAAGCTCTTTGACCCTGTAAAATCATCATAACAAATGGGCAGGTTTATGAAATTGACAAGGTGAAATGAGAAGAAAAATTGTTACACATCAGTAATAAAATCACATCAGTCGAATGAACAAATGCGACGCCACATACATTTTTAGAAAAAATCAGTGCCTAAACTTATTTTATGAACGACGTCGTGCACCAGTCGGTTGTAACGATCAAGAGCCCGATTAGTACTGTGCGATATCGCATGTTCACATTGTGTTACTCTTTTTGAGGAAAAATATGGACCTTTACAGTTATTAAATCACTAAAACCACAAAACTATATACACATTTGACGACACACAAGAAACTATATTCATGTATATGAAACTATAATATGCATATATATATATATGTAATCACTGTGTATATACTTGTAAGCATGTAAATGTAAATTCTTTACCGATTGTTCGTCCGCTAGTTTTCGCGCAACAAAATCCTTCCAACTCGATTCACTTATTAATGGATGCTTAATTCTTGGGCTGCAATTCTTCTTCTTTCCAAACACGTAATCCCTAGCCAATTTTCTTTGAAATCTCTCCATGTTTCACCAAAAGGCTGTATTGTTTTTCTCTTCAAGTTTTCCATATCGTCACACTTGATGTCGAAGGCAAAGTCAATGGCTTTCCATAGCTTTTCCTTGTAAGCATCATTAACACGAGGCCATGACTCGTACATGAATATATCTACCTTAGTTCTAGCAATCAATCTTAGGTAATTAGACCACCAATTTCTATCCTCACCTATTTCATTCCCAATGTGATCAAACTTCATAGGACATTTCATACCTTTGTCCATTATGTCGATCAATCTCTTCCAGTTGCCCGACCCCGACCTTGCCTATGTCTTTTTGATCCATTGACATCTCCCCCTTCTTCGGGATGTTTCCTCTTGTCGAGGTTCAGCACAACAAGACTTACAAAAAAATAATTAAAAACACTCTTCAATGATGAAGGCAATATAATATATAAAGTTCAACCTTTTTATGGACATTTAATCCACACTAAGGATTTAGGTAACATTTAATATGGAAATAATCTATGATTTAGATAACACATCACTACAAACATGTCATCCATTAGGTGATACACAAAATACATATCTCTTGAATTTGATCTTCACATCAAGAAATTGATGAAAATTAAATTTTATGTTATTTCCATATCAAAAAACCACCATTAGTAAGCTTCCACATTGGGTACACACAATACACTTGAAAAAAATACATCTTTAATGTAACCATACAACCCTACATGTATAGTCCACAATCTTGAACAAAATAGAAGGAAATTATGACACACTCCAATATTAAGCACTCATTCAATAATCAATCACAGGGGATGTATCATTAACAATATGATCATATCAAATTAGAAAGACGGAACCTTACCACAATTTTAATCCATGGAAACCCCTCCCATGAGGGACCTCTTCATTTTCCCTTTGTTTCTCCATTTGGATTCTATGGTGGCGGTGGATTTGGGTGTTTTTGGTGCTTGATTTATTGGAGGAGAAAAGAAATGGGGATGATGAAATTTTGGTCTTTGAAGGTGAAGGGCGCCATTTTAGGAAAAATATACTTTTTAAAAAAAAGGTTTTTATCCTAAGTATGGCGCATAGAGGTAATCTCCCACCGGTGATGCGACGTCGCTAGGATCGTGCGACGTGTCATTCATGAGTACTTTAGGTATCTTCATGGGTTAAAATTGGCCCAATAGGTCTGTTTCATATGAATGTACTATGTCACAGAAGTTTCGACCACAACTCAGGTGACATGATGTGGAAGCAATATCGGTAATTCCAGTGGTTTAATGGCATATAATGGGTCAGTGTAAAGACCAAATGGCCCATTTCATGTTTATGTACGACATCGCTAACTGTTCCGTCCATTGCTAGTATGTGAGAGGGCCATGGGATATCGGCAACTAGGGTTTGCATATGTTTTGCATAATCTCAATCGAGGTCAGAAGATAACATATGGTTTTAGTTTTAAGCCCACGAATAGTCAACCCTATAACAAGAGTAAATGTTTGACCATTACCTATTCGATGGTGAATAATGTTGAAGGCCAAACGTAACCGATCTCAATCGAGGCCAAAAGATATCAGTTCTAGCAATTACACGGGGTTTTCATTTTACGCCCACACATAGTCAACACTATTTCACGAGTAAGTGTTTGCATCACCCGTTCGATGGTTAAGAATGTTGAAGGCCAGACGTAGCCAATCTCATTCGAGACCAACAGATACCATCAATACCAACTACACGGTGTTTGCATTTTAAGCCCTGAATAGTCAACCATATTACACGAGTAAGTGTTTTACCATTACCCGTTCAATGGTTAAGATTGTCGAAAACCAGACATACCCAATCTCATTATATGCCAAAAGATTTCAATTCTACCAATAACACGGGGTTTTCATTTTAAACCCACAAATAGTCAACGCTATTAAATGAGTAAATATTTGGCCATTACCCTTTCGACGCTTAAGAATGTTGAAGGCCAGATGTAGCAATATTATTATTTTTGCTTTTCAAATTCTGTTATTATTTATTGTACTACGGGGAACTATTTCTTCTTTTTTCATTTTTTTGATCTCTTAACAAATACAAAGCACAAAAACTATTTTGAACCAAAAGAGCGGGTTTAGGACGGATAATGGACCCAATTTAGTAACCTTATGATTCCATCTGACACTAGTTCAAGGACCGGAAGTTAACGTAACTTCCAGAGTTAACGTAACTTCCGGTTCCGAAAGTTGCAAGCATAGCCGACGGAGTTGCTAATCTTCCGAACTCGGAAGCATTTCAAAGGCAGTGCCTCCAGGGCGAGGAAGGTGGAAAATAATCACCTTCTATCAATACATTTAAAGGCGGTTCTAACAACCACCTTTAATCGTGGACGATCAAAGGCACTACCATAGAAGGCACCTACCAAGTGCCTTTTATGGTCCGATAGAATCGCCTTTAAACGCTCATTCCTACACTTGTGATCATTTTATTCGTGATCAGGTTAAGGATGGTTCTCTTATTGTTCGTCATGTTCGTTCCCTTAATCTGATTGCTGACATCTTCACTAAAGTTGTTGGCAATGTGTGTTTTGATACTTTACAGTCTAATCTTTATGTCACTCCACCTCCATGAGCTTGTGGCGGGTATTAGAATATAGATTGTATTCTGATTGTATTTTTTGTAAATAGTTATTTTATTACCTTAGGTGTCTTGGTTTTGCTTATTCTCTAAGCAACCTCTTGTATAAATACATGTTCGTATGATGAATGAAATAAATCCAGTTTTCCAGAATTTTTATATAGTTTTATAAAATTAAAATTAAAATGAACTAAAATAAATTCAACATAGCTGAAAGGAATGAACTGAATTGGACTAAAATTAACCATAATGAAATATTAAGGAATATAAATATTATGTGAATATTAATTGTAATTATAATTAGATTATATTACTTTTTTCCTTTTCCGTATAGGTCTTTGTACCTCTTTATAATGTACTCCAGATCATGAATACAATAATACATTATTACCCTTATTTTCTACATAGTATCAAAGCCTAAAGTCGTAAACCCTAAGAAAATTCCTCTGCCATTGTCGAGATGCTTTCGTCGTCCAAAGCCGCTTATCTATCTACACACGCCGTAGTCCGAACGCCACTGCTGCTCGCCAATTTTCCACCCGCTGCAGTTCTTGACGATTGCCGCAAATTGTCCAACGTCGCCCGCTTCTCAATTCTGACCGTGCATGATCCACACTCTCCGCCGCTCCAATCCACGCGCCGCTTAAGTCTAAGCCACGCATCGTTGTGTCTCCACATGCCTATGCCGCTGATCTGCAATGATGTCTACACTTGGATCAGGTCCCGATGCTACTGAACAAGCTTGCCTCGACGCCGAAGCTGAGGCCAATAAGCTACAGAATCTCAATGTTAGCGACGTGATTGCAGTTTTACTGAAACAGTTGCAGTTGCAATCTGGCACTGAGGGATCTGTACATACCGGTTAATCTGTGAACTTTCCCTACTACCTTAGTACTTCTAACGGCCCCAGTTTTTCAATCTGTCCCGTCATACTGAAAGGTGAAGAAAAAATATCTTGAATGGTCTGCTGCAATTCGTAGTGCTATGCTTGCCAAGAAGAATATTGGTTTCATTGATGGAATCATTACCAAACCCCCGGATAATCATCCTGATGCAGATGATTGGCCTAGAGTTAATACTACTCTTGTTTGTTGGATCTTACAAACTCTAGATCCACCACTACATTCTTCTAAGAGTTATTTTTCCACAGTTAAGGAAGTGAGGGATGATCTTAAGGCACGATTTACTCTTGGGAATGGTTCAAAATTTTTGTAGATATGTGATGATATTCAGATGTTTCGACAGAATGGTCAGACGGTTGCCATTTATTTTGGCAAACTGAAGAACTTGTTTAGTGATTACAACTCACTTCGGCCTCCTTTAGTTTGCACATGTGAAGCTTGCAAACCACTGTGCACATACAACCATATTAAGGCTACCTTCCTAGAGCGTGAGAACGATATTATATATCAATTTCTCCTCGATCTTGATGAAGGCTATCACACCTTGCAATCCAACATCATGACCACTGATCATTTGTCACCTGTCATGCATGTATATGCTATTATTGCTCAGGAGGAGAATCACAAAGATGTCATTCAGTCTCACGAGCCTTCAACTGGCTCTATGGCATATATTGCATGATGCCCCCCACCTCCAAGTTCTTCGACAGCTACTCTCAATTCAGGTGATCGCAAGAATATCACCTGAACGCATAATCATCGCAAGGGTCATGACAAAGATACCTGTTTCAAGCTCACAGGAATTCCGGATTGGTTAAACTAAAAAACCAATGGCATAAGAAGATGAAGCTTGCTCTGACAACCGCCGTTGCCAGGAACGGTGCATCGACCGCTAATGTTCGCCTGCCTCTACCGCCGCTTGCTAGAGCTGCTATGTCGTTACTAGGTCATGCAGTAGCGGCGGCATATTGTGCCCCTGCACGGTCTGATTTTTGTCCTGCTCTGTTTGATGACCAATGTAGTGCGACCCTACATTTATTTAATCAGGTTACTGTTGTATCTCACCATGGGTCAGGTAGGTCTACTTTACCTTGGATTCTTGATTCGGGAGCCTCATATCATATGACTGGTGACGAGGGTTCCCTTATTGATATTACTAATGCTATCAATTTCATGAATGTTATACTGCCTGATTGATCTGTGTCATCCGCTAAACAATATGGTTCTATTTTCTTTGGAGATATTACTCTTACTCGTGTGCTTGACATATCTACTTTGCAATGACATTTATTATCATGCTCTAGATTGTCACCTGCCTTAAAATTTCTAGCTTTGTTTACTAAAAATTATCGCATTTTATAGAAAATCAGTACGAGGAATGTGATTGGTGTGAGTGAACATCAAGGGTGCTTTATTGGCTTCGTCTGCTGGATACACGTGTTCATCCTCGTATGTTGCAGTCTATTTCAATAGTTGCTTTAGTTTCATCTTTTGATTTATGGCATCAGCGTCTTGAGCATCCTTCCTATACGATGTTGACTTCTATTTCTACTATTGATTTTAGCACAAAGAATATCTTTGTTCCTTTCTCTATATGTCATAGAGAAAAACAGACAAGACATAGTTATCCTTTGAGTTCTTCGAATGCCAGTTCTTTATTTGAATTGATATATTGTGATGTTTGGGGTCCTTATAGAACACCATATTCTATTGGTGCATTTTATTTTTTAACTATAGTTGATGATTATTTCCAAGTTTTCTGGGTTTATTTATTAGTTTCAAAGTCATATGTAGCTCATATATTTATTGAATTGTGTGCTTTGATCAAAAACCAGTTTGGGTGCACAGTTCGTCGTGTCCATGCTGATAATAGTACAGAATTTCTTTCTTTGACATCATACTTGGCTGAATCTGGGATTATTTTTAAGATATCTATGGTTGATACACCACAACAGAATAGTAGTGTTGAGCGCAAGCATCGTCATTTGTTAGATGTGGCTCGTACTTTGCGCTTTCAAGCTAATTTGTCGATTGAATTTTAGGGAGAATGTGTTCTTGTGGCTACATATTTGATCAACCGGATACTGACAAAGCAACTGAATGGTCGCACACCATTTGAGTTACTCTACGGATGAATTTCAAATAACAAGCATTTGCGTATATTTGGATATTTTTGTTTTGCTTCCTACATTCCCAAATTCCGTGACAAGTTTGGTCCTAGATGTCGCCAATGTTTGTTCCTTGGGTATCATGCTGGAAAGAAAGGCTTTCTCCTTTATGACTTGGAATCTCATACTTTCTTCAACATTAGGAATGCTGCTTTTTATGAAAACCAGTTTCCATATGTTTTGCCACTTACCTCTCCGCCATCGGATCCAACCATGAAACCCAATGGCGCCACCACCTCACCACCGATTTCACTATCACCGATGCTGGAAACCATGCTGATGCCAGGAGCACCATCACCGTCGGACGCCTTTCTTCCAGATTCATTTTTCGGCACTGATCACCGATCTTCTATACTTCCTGCAGCTTGGGTTCTCGATGCACTCATGCGCCACTAGATTTTATCCCTCACGCAATGCACAAGCCGCCTACCACCAACGATCACTCGTTTCACGTGCCAGCCGATGCTGCTCTGACTAGTCCATCTCCGATTAGTCTTTCTATGCCTCCTCTTCCTGATTCTCCTCCTCCGCCTGCCTCGTCAGTTATGTACTGAGCACCACCACCTATGGCTGAGCTACCTCCTCTCCAACAAAGTGTTTGTGAATGTCGACCTTCTACATATTTGGAAGCTTATGTTTAATTTGTTGCTGATACTAGTAACCCCCCTCCCCCCCACTGTTACGATCACATCTGCATCGTCACAATCCTTAGGTGGTCTCTATCTTTTAATTGATTTTGTAAATTACGATAAATTTTCGAGTTCGCATTCTAGATTTTTGGGTGCAGTAACTTCTAGTGCAGATCCCACCACTTACTCTGAGACATCAAAGCATGCTCATTGGCGTGATGTTATGGCTGATGAGATTAAGGCTCTTGAGCAGAATAAGGACGCTGGCCACTTACCTCTGGATAAAACTGCAATTGGATGCAAATGGGTGTATCGTACCAAGTTCAAGTTTGATGGTACCATTGAACGTCACATAGCTCGTCTAGCGGTTCTTGGAAATCATCATAAAGAAGGAATTGAAAATACTGAGACTTTTGCACCTGTTGTAAAGATGAGTTTGGTTTGTCTATTATTATCTGTTGCAATCATTCATGGTTGGGAACTTCATCAGATAGATGTGCATAATGCTTTTCTACAAGGTATCTGCATAAAGAGGTG
>JAULKK010007404.1:0-20248 GCA_032355705.1 Rubia peregrina
GAGTAGAAATGGTAGAAACCTAGGGTTTTCGCAGTGTGAATCGGGAGAGAAAAGTTGGAAAAGAAAAGAGTAAAGTGATGAGTATTTATTGTACAAAACTCCCAAAAAGTAAGTCGGGGTAGGTGGTCACCGCAACTCGCGACACAGGCGTTGTGACTCGCGATGGCCAGAGTACTCTGCCCTCAATTGGCTTCTTCTCTTTGGTCTTCTCTTCCTTCCTTCAGGTCTTCAAAAGTCTTCATAATGTAGTCTTCCTGGTCTTCAAATCTTCAATCTTTACCTCATCTCACGGAATCCTTTTTACAAGTGACAAAAGCGATAAAGTCGCTCCTAACTCTAGTAATAGGATTTCAAGGTAAAATAGAGTTTCTAAAGTACAAAAGTCTACCAAAATGAGTATTAATGATCCCAAAATAACTATACAAAATGGACACACCAAACTCCCTAATATATTTGTGTCTACTTTTAAAAAGCTTGAAAACACTAGTCCAGTAGCTTGTAATGCTTAAGAGAACCGTGTTTACAAGTTGCACCCTTCCAGCATATGAAAAATTTCTGGAATCTTAACTCCTTAATCTCCCAGTGATATTTTCCAACAAAACACTACAGTTTAATGCATTCCATTTCGTTGATGTCAATGGAAATCACAGGTATTTCAAAAGGAATTCACCATTTGTAACCTACAATATGTCGGTTAACAGAATCTGGTCAGCTTCACTCATTTTTGAGAAAAATATATGGGACTTTATCTCATTCATAGCCAGTCCAGTTGCCTTCTAGAATTCCATCAGAATGCCCTTTACACTCTCTATTAATTTTTGATCAGCTGCACCAAAGATGAAGAGATCATCAGCAAAAAGAAAGCTGTGAAGTCCAATATTTTTGAATCTTTGATAAAACCCAATATTTCCTGAGTAAAATGGGTGATCAAACATCCTAGTGAGGTTTTCCATACTTAGGACAAAATTAATGGGGAGAGGGGGTCTCCGTGCTTCACTCCTCTCTTCCCAGAAAATGAGGCAGAAAGACTTCATTTACTGAGAGGCAGAAAGAAATGTTGATCCATTACAAGAACAAACCTAAAAATTTTAGCATCTTTAACCATTGGAACAAAAAATCCCAGTTAAGAATGTTAAAAGCTTTTGATATACTTTAATCAGGAAGTTAGGCTTCAAATTACCATGGTTGTACTTGTAGAGGAGTTCCTGTGTAAGCAGAATATTGTGGACTATATTCATGCCTTTCACAAAAACAGACTGGTTATTAGAAACCATTATAGGCATCAGATTTCTCAAACTGTCACATAAATTTTTTGTTACCATCTTGTAAATAACTGAACAATAGGAAATAGACCTATAGTTAACAGGTTCTTGTGGCTGGGTTTTTTTTGAATCAGGCTAATCACAGTTTTGCTGAAGTTCTCAGGAATATCATCATCTTTAAACAATCCTTGAATTCCTTGAGTCACACCTTCACCTGTTATATCCCATGATTCTTTAAAAGTTGCTGGATTAGCCATCATGGCCTGAGCTTTTGCTAAATTTAATGCTTTTCTCGGCTTTATACATTTTCTTCTCTCAAACAGGTTTGATCAGTTGTACTTGTTGCTGGATTGTTAATACTGAACCCTTGTTTATCACTTGTGGATTGATCTTCATATCAGGCTTCATCTCACTTCCCAAATGTTCCTGAAGAAACTGTATAAGTTGATCTCAAATATTTTTCCTGCCTTATATAATTCTGTTTCCATCATCAGTGTGACAATATGGTTAGAATATGTTCTGATTTTCAGTATTGCATAGAACATGCTTGTAGGCCTATCACCTTCCTAGAGACATTTCACTTTTGCCATTTGTTTCAGAAATCTGTATTCAGCTTTTGCCTGTTTCACTGCTTCCAATCTTGTTTCTGCTTCCAGTTCCTATTTCTGAGTTGATCCAAGATCATCTGCAAGGTCCCATTAGGTTTTTCCCATTTATCTTTTGCCACCATAGCCCTTTTCTCAATTTTAGAAAATTCTTCTTTGTTCATTTTTCTCAAAGGTGATTCCAGCATCTATAATCTCTGATATAATTGTGTTAAATTTGTGATCTCCCCCAATTCCCAAACTGCCGTTACAATGGCTTTAAACTTCTGTGATAAAGTCCACATATTAAAGAATTTGAAAGGCTTGGATACCTTTTACTGGAACTTTTGTAATTTCAGCAACAAAGGAAAATGATCAAAAATTTCATTTATCATCACATGACAGATTGAATTAGTCAGCTGATTAAGCCATTCTCCATTTACAAGTACCCTATCTATCTTAATATATCTTTCTCCCCT
Source organism: Rubia peregrina (assembly GCA_032355705.1). Lineage (NCBI taxonomy): Eukaryota > Viridiplantae > Streptophyta > Magnoliopsida > Gentianales > Rubiaceae > Rubia > Rubia peregrina. Next base: position 2,326 of record JAULKK010007404.1, read on the forward strand.
TTCCTCCTATTGCACCATGTATATTCATGGCCAACTGTTTTCACCTCATACAACTTCTTCTGAAAAAATACAGCTTGGAATTCATACAGTTCTTGCTATTGAATTGGAACTCCTCCCATCATATCTTTAAAACTCAAAGGGTAAATAAAACGCCCATGATCAGTTAAGGTTTATCATCAGGCATTGCCTTTTTTAGAAATTCCCACAAGGTTCTTCTATCTTTAGGTTGGTTGTTACCATGGATCATGGAAATATAGCAAGGAAGGTTCGTCTCCTTAATAACACACTTCATGTCAATCCATTGATCACCTTTACTCAATATCTTCACTGCAAAATAATCACTTCTCTAGGCCACCCAAAATTTTCCACTATCTACAACAGAACTATTTGTTTCCAAGTTCCAGTTGAGCTCAAATTTGCCACATATTTTTTTCCTCATTTCCTTTCTTTACTTTAGTTTCAAAAAAGCCTAAAAACCAACCTGATGAAATAAACATAACTACCTAAACTATTTTCGATGTACCCCAATATATACACCTCTGAGATTCCAAGCCAGTATGTTATTTATCATTAGGGGGATCAGATAAGAGATTAAAAAAATTACCTCTACTTCCACTACATTCTGCCTGATAAGTTTATGTGATACTAGCTCTGAATTTATGCAACAAATCATCTGGCTCATGTCGCTTTTCCACAACATTTTATGATTTTCTTCTGATCATATGTTTAAACTCCTCTTTTTGCTTCTTGATTTCCTTCTGATCACAGTTTTTCTATTTTTTTCTTCAATTTTCATCATTCAGACCATAGCTGTATTTTTTGGGGCTGGAACAGATTTTATCACAGGAACATGGACTTGTTTCTGAACTGGTTTAAGCTGTTATTTCTTTCTGCATTTATCTCCAACATGTCCTATCATAGAACAAAATATGCATTTGATTGGTAACCATTCACATACAATTTTCTGGCTTTGGATCTAGATAAGGCACTTTCTCAGGGATTTTCTTTCCTATCTCAACATCCACCAAAACTATGGCATAATTGAGTGTCTCCACATCTCTAGTGGCCCTTATCCAGTTTTAGAGGCAGTCTAATAGGGCTTAGTATGATGCTTAAGATCTTTGGCTTCCAATAAACTATATCCAGTTTGGAGAGTTGCAACCAAACTGGGACTGTTTTTGAAATATCTAGATCAAGGTTTGGAGTCCACTGCTGAATAATATCTTGTTTATTATAAAAAATATTACTCCTTCTAATAACTGAGTTTCAAAGAAAATTTAACCAGGAATATCCCTGGTTTTTCAAGCCATATTTTCAGAATGTTATGTTTCTTCCATACCCTTCTAAAAAAGCCATTCATTATAGAAAAATGTGGGAAAGCCCAAGGAATCTTACAGCCCACAGTTGTTTCCCAGCCCTTAGTGCTCTCTACTACATCTTCCTTATGTATTTTTACCATAACCATTTCTATCTCAATGGGGGTATAGAACATTACCTCATCTTGCTCCTTCTTCTCTTAGTGATTTCCAAGGAAGATCTGCCTCATCTTGTTGCATATCCCCCATGATACTTTTGTTGAAGAAGATTCAGTAACCTTCAGTGTTATGTCATGTTTAACCACATTTGTCTCTAGATTTTCTTGTAAATAGGCAGTTTCTTTTCCCTTCGAGTGGCTGAGAATAGATCAACCAGATTTTGGTGGGGTCATAAACTCCATTTCTTCATAATCTTCTTTTCCACCACCTATCTTAGCTTCACTTATGTTTAGATCCTTGTCTTCTTCATCCAGATCTTCTAAAATAGTCTCCATTCCCTTCAAATGAGCTTGCTTATTTGAAACTAAAAAAACATAAGTTTGAAGTTGACTTGGGGATTTTTGGGATCTATATATGATTCTCTTAGCTTGCAACATCTTCTTCCCACCAGATTTGCCCATTTTTTGTGGATGAAATGCTTATATCAAGCAAATAACACCAAATCTAATGAAAGAAGGTTGAAGAAAGAGGTACACATAGTGGATGTGTTTTTTGCCCCTTGTTTTAATCAATTACGGACTTATTGGTGAAAGCAAGAAACCTTAAGCAGATGCGTTTAAAGTTTTTAGCATAGGTTTTTCCTTCACAACACTGGTCTTTATGCCAGTTCTGTGCACTTAGAATTTTTTTTCCATTGCTCTCGAGTTGGACCAAAAATAATATTAAAGCAGCCTCACACAGTTGATTAAACTTATATAGGCACCGGTTTTTCAAATTACAGCACCGGTATTTGTTCTAGTATTGTGCACTTAGAATGTTTATAATAATGGTAGAATGTATTAGAAATTTTTTTTAGCATCGTTTGATCGAATTAAGTACCAAAGCTGACCCCGCTTATTTAAAATTCGACCAACCATCTTCTTCACATAACAGTCGTGTTTTTCTCTTCAAACCCATTACAGAAAAAGTTTCCCCACCATCATTCTTCATGTTATCCACCTTTTAATCCTCATTCAACCTATATTACCCCACCCCACCCCCACTCCTCAATCCCACCTTATATATAAACTCCAAGAAACCTTTTTTGTATATCTGAACCCCTTTCTACACTCAGTGTCAACAAAGTAACCTTCAATTAGTTTCTGGCCGGATTCCTGAATGGTACTTCATCATTCCTTCACTTTTTGTTGTGTAAAAACTCTAACTTTCAATACATTGAATGAAAATTGTGTTCAATAATATGTGTTCGATGAAATGTTTGAATGAAGCTTTTTAATGTTTAGTTGTTTAGGTTTGTTTATTGTGTGATGTTGAATTGTGATATAGTTGACCATGTGATTTTGAAGGGTTTGTTCTAAAATTTGTGAGATATACACAATGCGTGTAATGTTTGTAGTTTTCAAACTAAATTGTATGACAAATAGGTCATTGTGTTATGTTGATGTGTGATATAGTTGATGGTATGTTGAAGAGTATGTTATAAAATTTATCTAATTTCATACTATGTGTGTGCTGTTTGAAGTGTTCGATCCAAAGTGCTTGATATAGGTCATTGTATTATGTTGAAATGTGATATAGTTGAATGGTCATCAATTACATATTAGCTGCTTTGGTTTTGCGTCAGGAATTGTAATTTTTATGTTTATCATTACTTATCCATTCCACTTCCAGCATTTTTATATGTAGATACCCCATAAAACAAGAAAGATGATCGGTAAGAGGAAGAGACCTAGTCCTCCACCCAAATAAACTACCATGGAAAAAATGGCTTAGACTTCCAAAGACGAACACGTGGAGGTTCCACTAGTGGTACCCCTCAAGATTCAACTTGAGGAAGATGTAGCGAGTGAAAATTGTGCTACAAAAGAAGAAGCTTCTAAAGAAGAAGCTCTCGAGGAAAATGAGGGCAATAGTGAGGACAACCTTTTTTGTGATCCGAGGATTGATGACTTTACCAAGCCAGGAGGTCGTCAAGGAAAGATGTTTGATAAGTTCAAGATTACCACTTGGTGTAGGGAACGGGGAATAGCTACATGCCAGTCGGTCATGTTGGCCAAGGATATAGACCCTGTCCCCGTCGCCTTCGAGGAAGTTGATGGTGAAATGGTTTGTGTAATATCTGCAGCGCCTGGATAACATATTGCATGTGCGCCTTTCAAAAGTGGGTCAGATTTGGTACATGGATACACTGGCCTAATGTCCTGTTAGATGTGAAGGAGGAAGCGTTGAGAGACATAAAGGTAAAAAATGATTTCATTGTACTTAGTATATAAATACCTAATTGTAACTATTAAACAATGTATTCATTCTCCTAGCCTAAATGTTGTGTAATCTTCTGTCGCAGGCAAGTTTTATGTTTAAAACAAAATTGACTAAAAACCGATAGAGAAAATTGAGGAAGAATGTGGAAAACAAGGTAGGCGATGCACATCGGAAATAGAAGTCCAAGGTGGCAAACAAGTATTTTTTTTTCGAGCGGAAAAATTTCAAAATACAAGCCATGGAAAAAGTCCAGGTGGATGGATGAGGAGGAGTTAAAGAGGTTCAAGGAACACAGAAGAACTGAGGACATAATGGTAAGTAAAGTTCTAACATGATATCATAAATAATATTTCAATATTTATCAACTAATTCATTATGTTGATAACTAATTATTTAAAAAATTGTTTTTAGAAAAAAAGAAAGACGACAAGTGAGTAATCTAAGGAATAGAGGTACACCCACCAAACAAGAAAAAAGGGAACAAGGGTATAAATGAGAAGTTGTTAGAGTAGCTAAAAGAAAAGGAGAGGAAGAAGCTATGGAACAAGGGATATAACGAAGAAGAGATCGAGGAGGAGACAAAATCCAAGAATTTCAAGCCAGATAGATCTCTGGTTTACTTGGAGTAAAAAAAAGTCAAAACAAAAGGAGTATGCAACCAAGGAAGTCAAGGCCATGACGGAGGACATCGTGACTATCAAATGTATTTATAGTTTCATATCTAAGTAAACTGTTATTTTCACGACTAAAAAAATAGTATGAACCGTAGTTGAAGATGCATAAGGAAAAAGAGAAGGGACCGCTAAAGTTGGGTCCGGGTGAGAACATTTTAATAAGAGCCACCAGGAAAAAGGATCACCTGGGTCGATAAAGAACTACCCAATCCCGACTACCAGCAACTGTTGCTATCCTTGGCATAACAAGAAATAAGTGTAGCAGTAGCTCCTCGTCTCAAAAAAGGAGGCTAAGAAACCTTCCACTGATTAGTCGATTGTCAAGATGATAACCTCCTACCTTGAGGATTTGGCCAAGCGTATAATTGCATCAAGGTGATTGAATATTCCCGAATGCCTTGGGTACCCAAAAAGCTTTACTGATAATTCGTTGGAAGGTGTGTCCACTGGTCTGAGTGGCTCCAGCCAAGATCCCTCTAGGAACGGAAAAGAGGATGAGGTAAATATGTATTACAATTAATATTTTTAAACTATGATTTTTTTTATGTTTAAATACAAAACTATTTTAGTCTAACAATATTATCACTATTTGTAACAGGATAGTGAGTTGGTCGCCTTATACATCGAGGGTCTTCAGGGAAAGAGGATAAGGGTTCCTAAAGCATGGCTCCAAAAATCTAGGCGTCCGGAGAAGACACATGGTCTAGAAGCTTGTGTCCACGTGTGCGAGAAACTCTACCATCCAAGAGCTAGCTTGCCGTCTACCAAACACCATTTGAATGACGTGGGAGATGCATTGGAGAGTGTGGTAGACTGGGCGATGACTTTGGTCACATTTGGTGATGATACCCATACCGAGGACATTGAAGGCGGCCGACCAGAGACCGATGAATTTTATTGCATCAATGCCAATGACAAAGAGGTAATAAATCATCTAAATTCTACATTTATTATGATGTGATATTCTTGATCAAGCTAGATGGCTGATATTCACCGTTTGGTCCTTATGAACCTGCAAGAAAGATCCCAGAAGTGATTTCGGGGAAAGAGCTCTGACGATCAAGTCATTTCCTTCCTTAAGATAATTGACATTTCTCAGGTTAGTGTAACTTACCTCAGCTAGTGTTGTTGTTCTTGTATTTATAGTGGACTGTAGTCATGGGCATTCCTAGGATTTTAGATCTTGGGCTGCATCATGGTTACTATAAACTTGGTTCCCGACGGAGTCATGATCGTGGTTCTGCCTTTCTCTGTTTGTGGCTTAGTCAGTCCTTTTGGACATAATTCCACTTTTCTTGGTTAGTGGCTAAGTGTTCTTTGGTGTGACTCTGAGTTTTCATAGCTATACCTTGGGCTGGGCCATAAGGCAAACAGTTTGTAGTCCATAGGCTAGGTAATAAGCCCCCCCGAGCCATGATGTATACGAAACACGAAGCGATGACTTTATTTGTGGAATGTATGCGAACTATTTTTTTGTTAATTTCTTAAGCTATAATAACATGTTATTCATTACTGTAACTAATGTTGTATTCAAGAAGTGTTGCTTCCTTCTTGAATATACTTGCATTTTTGTTGGGATGTCTAATATTTTATTTTTTAATTTGAATGTTCACTTTAAGTTTCGTACTTCCGACAGACTTAGCTGTTGAGATTTTCTCCTCATTATTTGCTATGCTACTCCAACTTTTCTAACCTTCTGTAATATTTTCTTCCCTTATAGGTGCTTTGAATTTTCTCTCTTAACTCTATCATTCTTCAGTGTATTGCCCATTAATATACCGCCGCCTTTTCGTATTTTGTAAAAGGTAACTTACTTTTTGTCAGAATTCCATCATTTTGTTTCTATCTGATTTAACTCCTCATGTTTGACGTTTTAGTGTCTTAACTTAAATACTGGGTTTTACTAACTCCTCAAAATGTCTCAGTCTTTCACCTTCCCCTTTTCTCTTTTTATTGTTCATGTGCATCGTCGTTCTCCGCATTCTTAAACTGTAAGTTTCTCTGTTTTCACTTCCCTTCCTCTTTATTAAGAAATTTTCTCAATTGTGTGTCATGGTTTTGTGTTTTACAAATTTCTTTTCTTTCATTTGATCAGGTATTCTTCTTGTCTTCTCAGGTGTGTTTCATGTATTTCTTTTTTCAACTTTTGGGAATATACCCTCTGTATTTTGTGGTTTTAATTCATATGATTTTTATTCTCAAATTTTTAGGAGTTGTTTCTGGCTAAATGTCTACCCCTAAACTTACTGATTTCCCCGTAGATGATGTAGGGGTTGATGTTGTTAATTCTGGAAAGATTCCAATATTCTCACAGGGTCTTTTGCCATTTACAATGAATACTTGGAAAACCTAAAAACTAAATTTTCTTTTATGTCTTCGTTTGACCTCAAGGCTCCTCTTGCTTTTGAAACAGTTCGTAGTTCTCATGTTGGCTATGTATCTTTTTATTTAGACTATCTAAAATTTAGTCTAGCTTTTGTTTTATCCCAGCACATCATAAATTTACTTTTACATTATCGAATCACATTCTCCTAGTTTCATCCTTAGGATATTGCGATCATTGTGGGTTTTCCCCATGTATGTACCCCAACCAATGTCCTTATTCAAATGGCTTATTTCACAACCTATATAAGCTTCGTAAGGTGGAGAAATCACCTGACGAATTAACTTTTTACCCTATCATTCCCACTATTTAGTTGGTTAGTGGGTTTCCTAGTAACTGTGTTTTATTGTGCAAAAATATTTTTTTTAATGAAATTAGACCTTGAGTGCGAACAGACTCTCCAGGCTTAGTACCATAATTTTCCTAAGGCTAAGCATCACAAGCCGGGGGTTCACCTCACCGCTGATTTTGATGTTTTCTTAAAACTCAACGAACACTCGATAAGTCATCACCATGCTGAATCTGAAAACGAATGTGTTTGTTGTAATTTAATGGTTTTCATATGTCATAATTGTTGTTTTAACCTCTTATTTTTCGTATTTCTCAAATATGTTTGGGTGTTTGCATTATGTTGTATGTTGAATTGTAGATATGGATCTAGTTGGGTGTTAGTCAATAGACTATTTATTCCTGATGATGAATCTGAGGAAAATGAAAACTACCCGGTCCAACCACAGAACCCTATTGCTGATAATATTTATCAGGAGAATATTGCTCCAGTGAAATATCAATTAACATTGACGAAAGGTAAGACACCTGAAGGGGAAATGGTGCCTACAGAAGATTATGCCACTACTAGAGAAAAGAAAAGGAAGCAATGGAGTTGTGGTTCGTCGTCTGCCTTAGGGCTTTCTGAGAAGAAAGGTTGCACTAGCCACTTCCCTTCTAAGCTTCCTCAATAAAGTAATAACTTGTTGACAGAGATGACCATTCCTCACATTCTTCCTAAGCTCTCTCCATGAATCAATGGTTGTGGTATGCTTCTTGCAGCTCTAAAATGATTTTTGTTTTGGTCAAGTACTCACTTATTGCGATGCCTAACTGTTATTGTTTATTTTTGTCTTTTTATGGATGATATCATAAGATCAGTGTGAGTTTTCAGCTTTTTGGTGAGCAGAATGCAAAAATTTTCCAGGATGACCGTTCGTTAATGGAGAAGTACGAAGCTAGTGAGAATAAGCGTGAAGCTATGAAAGTGTCGCTTGAAGCTCCTGAAAAGTGTGCCCAGGGAGCCGGAGAAGAAGCCCATAGGATCCGTTGTGACTGAAGAGAAATGAATTGGAGGCCCTGCTTTGCCTAACTACCCCTAAGTCCTTGCTAATCAGATTTTCAAAACAAAGTCTTTTTTCAACCTTTTCAAGGACATTTCTAGTTTTGTTCACAACATTGGTTGGTACGAGGCTTTGGTGGAGTTTCAGAAAATGAATCTTGGCTTAAAGGTGAAGGGATTGCCTTCAATAGAGTAGTAGAAAACCGCACTTAATGCTGAATTTGTGATTTTTTTTAATGGTGTGTATACTTATGCCTTATTATCGCATCTTTCCGGTCTTTGCACATTGCCTTCTATTTCTGAGCTGTAAAAGTTTGAAGTAGATTACCTTGCCAAACTTCCATTCCATTTGACTCTCCTAATCCTCAGCCTTCTTCTAACCTAGAGGTCAATGTGAACACATGGCGTTCTTCTCAAGTTGCGAAAAAAAAGGACTATGTCCTTGTCATCCAAGATGGTCATCTTCTTTTGGAATTATGGTTATATTTGAGACCATTGTTATCTGTAATATATATGGGTACTTTGATAAATGTCTATGCTAAATTTACTATTTTGATTCTTATTTTGGCATATTAGTTCTACTTTTGTACATTTTTCTCATATTTGTTCATATGAAGGGTTTTAAAATTTTGGTAGATGATAAGTTTTTAAAGCTTCTTGACTCGTTGGGACCTAGTGTTTGTTTTCACCCCCTTCCTGAGCTTATGTCCACTAATTATTGTTGCTCTATTAAGCATGTTGAAGCTACTAAATACCTATTTAAGAAATATCTTGAGCTATTTTGTTTTGATAGATTTTCTAATGTTGGGAATTCTGCTTTAAAGTTTATTCCATTATGTTTTGGATGGAATTTCCCCACTTATTTGTCATCTCCTTCCCCTCCTATGAGTTGTCCTTGCAGTAAATTTGTACCTGACAGTTATAATATTGAATCTCTTTACGAGGATATTGTTTGGAGCTTAGTTATTCTCAAATCTGTTGGTGGTTATGCATGCTCATTCAATCTTTCCGTTTGCATTCAGGAATGGGCACTGTCATTGGGCGTTCATCTTAAGTATATGCAACTTAGCATGAAATATCTGGAACTTGAATGGAAGATGACCATAAACGAGTTGAAAGACCATATTCGGTAGTTAAAAGGATTTTGTGCTCAACAGAATGATCTTATTCAGTGACAGTAGCTGATCTTAGTTAAAATTCTTGGTTAGAAAGAAGAGGTAAAGAATTTTTCCACAAGTAAAGTATGCAAGGCTTATCAAAAGACCTGAATCATAGATAAACATTGTTCTCCGATTGACCAATTAATGGATCGTCTGGAAAAGAAACAGGATGAGTGTGACCACCTTTCTACATGTTCTGCATGGTGGCAGAGTAGGTCAGATGAACAGTTCGATGTGAATACCCTCTTTCATAGTGATAATGATAGCCTTTGTCCCGAGTCTAACTATCTTGACTCGCGCGTGCACCAACTTAAACAAGCTTGTGTTGATTACAAAGATAAATTAAAGTCCATTTCTGCCGAGCCTCGTGGTTTCACTACTCATAGGGAGTTAACTATGAATATTGGTGGTCAGAGGATTATTCTATCTAAATCTATTAGGTCACCAATTTGTCTGCTAGAGATAAAGGTACGTAACCGGGAGGCATTGAATAAGAGTTATCAAGATATCGTGGACGTGAGTATTCAAATTTATCTTGAAGATTTTTGTCCTATAACTTATTATAAAGTGTTCTACCTGAAGCATCTTGATCGTATGCAGCAAAGAAGTCAAACTTGTCATCCGGCTTACTTATATTTGAAGTGGCATTATGGTCATATCTTTGCTGAGAAAGAATATCAGGCCAAGCAATCCCACCGCTCTGGTGGTTCTTCTTCTGCTAGGCCATCACGTGCATCAAGGCGTAGATAACTTATTTTTCCTTGATGTAATAATTTACTTTTGTAAACAGTCGAAGTGATATTTTCTTATATTTTATGTTATCTTGCGTTTGTTGACGATTATTGTTAAGTGTCATATTTATTCGATATTGATATCATTGTGTTCCTATTTTCTTAAATTACTAACGAAGACTGATTGTCATCATTCTGAAAGTTAGTGCGAAGTTGCAAGATCTATTGCTTTCGAGCTCTTGGTCATGACAACTTGAGTTATGCATCTACACAAGTTTTATTGCTTACTTTTGTCCCTGTTTTCGTAGGCTCATTTTGTCTTTATGATTATTTTGAATGATTTATAGCTTGCGATGTTGAGGTTGTAAAACCATATTGTGCGAAGCCGCAAGATCTATTGGTTACTTTTGTCGCTTTGTTTCTCTGCACTGCAATCCATTTTGCAAGATCTATAACTTGAAAATTTGAGTTTGTAAACATGTGTTGTGTGAAGCTGCAAGATCTATTACAAGCTTTTGTCACTACTTTTGTATGCACATGGGTCTTTTTGCAAGATCTATAGCTTGCAAAATTGAGATTGTAATTTTTTATTGTGCGAAGCCGCAAGATTTTTTATTTCTTTTCTCGTTGTTTTTGTATGTTGGTGAACATTTTTGTAAGATCTATAGCTTGCTAAATTGATTTGGTAACTTCTATTATGCAAAACTGCAAGATTTAATACTTCCTTTTGTTATGATTGTGCAAATTTACTTGTTCACGATTGCAAGAAATAATATATTTTTTTCTTTACGATGTGCCATAGTTGGCTACTATTTGTTGATGTTACTATGGAATTTGTATAAAATATAAGTAAAGAATACTATGGGTAGATTTTCTCAAAAGAAGCTTTCTGGTATTTAATGTACGGTCGAGATGATATTGCAATGGAAACTAAACAATAATACTACCAACGAAACACTGCCAACGATAATATCTAGACTCCTACACAGCTGAAATTTTCCTGTCTCCTACTAAGGATCTAAACATAGAACTTCCTTAGGTTGATCACATGCCAAGTGTTCGGGATGGTGTTGGAATCCAATCATTCTACCTCGTAGCAATTGGATTGTTGTTCTTTCGCTACCTTGTGCGAGCCTTCCCACTTTGGGCTTAGTTTTCCTTTTCCTCCCTGCCATACTTGCTTCATTCTTCGGCAGTATGAGATCACCAATTCAAAATTATATCTTCTTGACTCTGTCATTATACGCTCTGGCCATCTTCTCTTTGTACTTTTCCTCTGTGATTGTTGCACGTTATCTTTTCTCCTCAAGTTCATCCAAATCGAATCTCATCATTTTGGGAATATTGCCTTCATTGTATTTTTCAACCCAAAGGCTTGAGTTCCTGATTTTAACTGGTATTGCTGCCTCATGACCGTAGACTAGGTTGTACGATGTTTCTCTAGTTAGTTCTCGAACCGTGTTCTGTATGACCATAGCGTGTTGGGTATCTCATCTACCCAACCAATTCGCTTCTCCTCCAATTTCTTTTGAATTCGTTGAAGTATTGTTCTATTAATTACCTCAACTTAGCCATTAGCTCGGGAATGAGTTACATACATAAATTTCTGAAAATTCCCTAACTTCGAGCACCATTTTGTAAATATACCACTTGTGAACTGCTTACCATTATCCATGACAATGGTTTGTTGCACACCGAAACGATAAACTATGTTCTGTCGAACAAACTTTCGTGTTCCTTCTGCTACGACTCTTCCCAATGGCCTAGCTTCTACCAACTTCATGAACTAATCAATTGCTACGATTAGAAATTTAGCATTACCAGCTCCTTTAAGAAAAGGTCCAACTAAGTCAATTCCCCATTTGTCAAATGGTAAGGCTCCACATATCCCTGTTAAAGCTGCACGTGGCTTATGTGATATCTAGGCGTTAATTTGGCAGCTTTTACACTTTAGCACGAAGTTATGTGTATCGTTAAACATGGTTGGACAATAGTATCCTGCTTGAACTATCTTCTTCGTAATTGTTCAAGATCCTTGATGCGTTCTGCATAATACTTCGTGATCTTCTTTCATTATTTCACTTGCTTGCGATGATCCCAAACACTTTTTCCATGGAGATAAAAAATATTTTGTATAAGATTCCCCCCTGTAAACATAGTTGTGAGATCGCAATTCCAACTATTTTGCCTATATTTAATCTTCTGCCAATTTTCCTATTAAGAAATAATCTTTTAATGACATCATCCAGTTTGTTTCTTCCGTTTGAACTATTGACACAATTGTTATGACTGTACTTCTGACTGGTATGACTTCTAGTTTCACATCGTTTTGCCTCCTCAAAGAATCAAACTCAGTTGTTGCCAATTTACTTAAGGCATCTGCCTTGGTATTTTCTCTTCTCGCTACATGTTGAATGTCAAAGTATTCAAGTTGACCTTTGAGCTGGCAAACTTTTCTTTAATACTTTATCAACTACTCTTCTCGCACCTCGTAATCTCCGTGCACTTACTGGAATATTATCTATGAATTGCTAAAGGACTTGTCCTTCATCCTGATTGTAAGGTCTAACCCACGTATTAGTGTTTCATATTCGACTTCGTTGTTGGTGAGTGGGAAGTCAAAACGAAGAAAATATCTCTACTCTTCCCCATCTGGATTTACCAGTAGCAATTCTGTACGAGAGACTTCTTTGCTAGATGCTTCATCGATGAACAATTTCCATGCGATGTCCATCCACTTTGATTTCCCTTTGTTGATTCCAAGATTTTCTCATTTACTTACCTTATTGGCATATGTACTTGTCATTTCTGCGATAAAATCTTCTAAGGTTTGTGCCTTTCTTGTACTTCATGGTTGAAACTGGATCTCATACTGCCCCAATTCAGGAGACCATTTAGTTATTCTATCGGACTATTCTTTCTTGCTTAAAATATTCTTGATTGGATAGTTAGTATACACGACGATGCTATGACTTTGAAAATAGGTTCGCAATCTCCTTGCTGAGTATACTAATGCGAGAGTTAACCTTTCTATTGGCAAGGACGTTCTTTTTTATTTCTGTAGTATTCTAATGATATAGTATACTAGCACATTTCTTTATCCTTCTTGATGCACCAAAATTGAACTTACTTCTTTTCTTGAAATTGTCAGGTACAAATATAGGGTTTCTCCAAGGATTGGTGACTTCAGTGTTGGCAATGCTTGGAGCTGTTCCTTTAATGACTCATACACTTTTTGACTTTCCTCATTCCAGCTGAACATCTTGACCTTTTCAAAGAATTTCGAAGATCGGGAAATTTTCAGCATCTTTTGAAACGAATCTTCTAGGTAATGTTAGTGTTCCCATTAACACCTTCACTTCCTTGACTGTTCGCGGTTTAGGAAGGTCAACTATTGCTTGTATATTTTCTAGTTTAGCCTCATTGCCTTTGGAGGATGCGTTATACCCCAAAACATTTCATACGCCCACTCCAATTCTGCATTTCTTGGGGTAGAGTTTCATACAAATAGCACTTAGCGTATCCAAAGTCTCTTTCAAGTCTTGTGCGAAGTGGCATACCCTTTTTCTTTAAATAACCATGTAATCAACATATGATTCAACATTTCATCCTATTTGAATGCAAAAGGCAGTGTCGACTACTTTCTGAAATATTTCTCCGGCATTCTTTAGGCCAAACTGCATGTTCACGTAGCAAAACACTCCAGAGTTTGTTATGAAAGTTGTCTGATATGTTCACATTATATGGTGATTTTGGGATCTTTGTACTCATTTTGGTGTGATTTTGTGCTTTAGATAATCCATTTTACCTTGAAATTCTATTAGGAATGTTAAGGTCAACTTTTTCCCTCTTATCACTTTTCTAAGAAACATTTTGAGACAAGGTAATAATTCGAAGATTTGAAGACCATTAAGACTACTTTTACACGGCCCGTTCTCCTAAATGGTGAAGATATGAACCTCCAGTATGCGCCCCACGATCTATTGCACGGTTGCACACTCAGAAATCGAAGGCAAAGAAAGATGCCAAAATTTATAAATTTATGATTTATAAATTTATAAATTTTAAGAATCGGCGGCACGGGCCTTTTAATAGGTCGATTTTTGGTTGATTATTATTAGTTAGTCAGTTGGTTAGTTAATTTGTTATTTTCGGCCATGACTTTAAAATGGTAGCCGAGAATTGGTTAGAATTAGATTAGGTTATTTAGTTATAGTTATTTTAGGACAATGAAAAAAATCATGCTTGAACTAGGTTTCTGCAGAATCTTGTATTCTTTGTGATTGCCGATATCTCTATATAAAAAGGGAGAGATGGCCAAATTTTAAGGATCTTTTTATCAATCAAATATCCAGAATTTTGAGTTATACTCATTCCTTGCGAGCGTATTCATTTTTGCTTAATCCTGCGGGTTAATTAAGTATCAATAACCTTGTGAATTAATCCTACGAGCTAGTTAGTGAACAAGTCGAAATTAGATTACCTTGTGGGCTAGAGTATGAATTTCGTGCCACATAAGTAGGGTTTGTGAAATTCCTATTGTTGTCAAAAATCTAAAATTCCGTAATCTAGAGTTTTCGCAAGGAGATTCATATCAATACTCATTCATGTTAGGAGCGTTAGACTAATCGCCAACGAGGGGAAACCCTCGGCAAACCCTGATTGAGTAGCATATAGTTCGTAACAACTAGGGTTGTGGTGCAACGACTAAAGTCATGTCAACCCTAGGGCTTCACGAGATGCCAACTCCTTTGCTTCTCTAGGCCTAGGGACTGGTGTCTATAGTGAGTGCTCTGGAAATATTGTTCTCATTCTCATATCTAACGGTTGCTACATACGCATGACATTGTTACTTTAAGCAAGCGCGCATTAGCATTAGGAGTGAGATTGACAGGGAAGGAATAACGGTATTGAAAAGGCAATCAAAGCACCTTTCCTAATTATAGATGTGACCCCATGTCCTTAACGAATTCAGCACGTAGGTAATGATTAAGTTTAAACCAGCACGATCTAGGTTTCGTTTTCTTTTTTCGACTAACTCCTTGAAATAATTATTAAAATTCAATAATTCAAATTTTAAAAATAATATAAAATTTAACATTATTTTATTATTCGCCTTTAGTACAGTGGCTAAGGTATATATTTAGGAAATAGGTAAGAAAATAAAAGAAATAAGTATCAAGATATAATAAGCCAAAATAGATAGAAAGCGAGAAGTAAAATTTACAAATTGACCATTTAATCAAGTAAGAAATAGTAAATAAAGTTTAATTAAAAGGATATAAACTTGATTAGTTTTACAATAATTTATATTGAAAATTTTGTGGTTAATATAACATTATCGAAAGTATATAAACCTCCTAAATTTATAATTAAAACTAATATATTGAAATGTCGGGCAATTAAAAATGATCAAAAGAAACAAAAAAACATAAAATTTTATATATAAGTAGTATTATAAAACAGAAGAAAAAAACAAGAGAAAAAGTGAAGAAAAAGAAAGAGAAAACAGAAAAGGAAGGAAAATGAAAGTGGGTGAGGCGGCTTCTTCCACCTTCATCCCAAACATCGACACATGTAATCATACATGTCTAATATTTAACCAAAGAAGGCATGCAAACCTTACTGGAAAGAATGGCAATGCAGTGCCCTATACATATACCTCTAAGGAGTATTATTCATTTCATTTGTCATTAAGTAAGGCTGACTCCTTATATATACTAGATCTTGCTGTTGCACTATGTGCAACTTAAACCTGAATTTGAAGATATATAAAACACCCTATCACTACATGAAATTTTCACAAGCTATCACTCAATTATTCAAATCACAGATTTTGTAGGTTGAAAATCTTATCTACTTTGCATGCTATCCAATCAGTAAATGAAGGGACTTCACCTGTTATGAAGTACAAAACATGGAGATGCACAAGATCCGCTCAACCAAGTTATGTACTTAACAATGATTTCATCTATCAATCAACCAGAAAGCCAATTCAGTGACAACTAAACCATGGATTATAATGATACAACCAGGTTTATTCACGAATTCAGAGCAATGAATAATATCAGTTTAAACACTTAGAAGAGAACAAGTTTCCAATTGTAACTAAAATGAAACCCATCTCAATGCATACAAATGATAAAAGTTGCAGTAACGCCTGCACAGTTAGATGCACCATATGCTCAACCTATCCCATTAAGCAGCAGAAACACATTTCCAGCAAAGGAAAGACACAGTATTTACCAGGACAATAGTAGGAAGTCAGCTTAAAGTCAAACTCAAGAAAATAGCTTAGGAAATCCTCATTAATCCATATCAGCTGTCTGGAATAGAGATAGACTATAGTAAACAGTGTATCATACGTTATGATACACACACAACCAAGAGAGAGTTCCACTGAAATAAATATAACAAAAAGTTCTAATAAAAATATCAAAACTGTGAAACTGTTATGTGGATATCTCAGAGGAAGAGAAACTCAGTGGCTTTTTTCTCGCAGCTTAATCTCTGGGTTTTTCTGCTCAGTCAATGGCCCTTCGATGTTATCCCAACCATACTTTTATCTTTTCATACGTTGATCAACATCGAAATCGACATCAAGCTTTCCATCAGTATCTGAAGGTGTAGAAACCATACCACCAGACTTTGATTTATGCTTCCTGGATCGTTTTTCTTCAATGCCTCTCCACCCCGCGATGCTTCTCCTCCTTTTTTCAATTTTTTCTCTTCGTTCTGCATAATAATCATAGCTTGATTCATCATCTGACTTCAAATCTTGTTTCTTAGAACTTTTATTCTTCCATTTATCTTGGACTCTAGTTGTGTGCTTATCACTATCCTCTATGTTCGAACCCACAGAAAGACTTCGGCCATTTAATAAGCATATGAAATTAGAAATACCATATTAAAGTATGAAGATCCAAGAAAAGTGTTGAAGCCAAGGTACTCATTATACAACAAGGGTAAAAGTAAAATACCGTAGCATCATCATGATGGCCACAATTAAAGTAAGAGATGAAGGCAGCTTTCAGAGCATGATAAACCCCTTTGACTCTTGTGCCTGAAGGACAATGCCATTCCAGAAAAGCCAGAGTGTTTTCCGCACACCATATCAGGATAAAATGGAAATGAACAATTCTCCCAAAAGCCAACCTTGTAACAAAAGTCTTGAGAAACTACGGAAAATGAATGTTCCACATTCAGTATGCGGTTTGCTGGCTTCCTCATTAATAAGCCTGAAAAAAAGCTCTTGTTTTATTCATAAAAGCAACGAATCATCTTTCATTTTCGTAAAATTTGTCTCTATATCCTTATATGGCACTAACAAAGCTTGCTTGTTAGCATTTATAAGACAGTTGAATTAAACCGAAAAGGATTTATCTCGTACCTTCCATGTACATGGTTCTAGATTTTCACTCCTTTTTATTCTCAGAAATATCAGTACTACTGTTCAAGATCCTCTTTCAAACAGACAAATGACAATCTTCATCATGAACAACCAACAAAGACATAACGAGCGAAATAATGAAAAGCGGATAAAGGATAAACATAGTTACAACTATTAAATATGTTTCCTTTCAAGTATGTATGTGTAAAAATCATCCAAAAAGTAGTAACACCAGCTCCAAAATCATATACGTACCTGATTACCTAATTTACCTGAATATTGAGAATATTGCAAACACCCACCATCTATTTAGCTCCACTTGGATGATCCTGGATATGCCTCATCTGACCATCCACAGTGAACCTAAAGTGATGCACACCCGGTGAAAGCACAGGTTAGCCTAGGTTTTGAAGAAGTTCATCTAGGGACACTCCATTCTCTATGGCCCTGCAACATAAGAGCTTTCAAGTTACAAGTGTGTAACATTATAAATAAAAATGAACAAACTTTGTAGAAAA
>JAULKK010007415.1:0-10349 GCA_032355705.1 Rubia peregrina
ACTTGATGCTGGAACGGCATTGGTTGAAAGTATAAATTGGAAGAGAAGGAAATGAAGTGTGAGAACCGAAAGAAAATGCTTCATTCTGGAAGTGAAAAGCAATTATCTGTGAGAGAATGAATTAGAGAAAACATGGTTAAATCAATCTTTGACTTTTATTATGAACATCTACGATCAATAATTAGTAGTGAATATAAATATATTCATTGAGTCATCAGATTTTACAGAATTTGTTAATTATCATCAGTACAAATAAATTTAAATTATGGAAAACTCATGGTGATGATTAAAAGCACGTTTAAATAGTGTAATAACAGAGATCTTCACACTGTATATTAAATGTTTTGGTTATTATTAATTAGTATACAAAAATATTGATTTCTATTTATGAATTTATGCTCAATCATCTAATTAATAAATTATGATTGCATTCTTTATTTGGTCCTATAAGTTTCCAATACCAATATTTTAAAAAAAATTAAATACAAGCTCTCCCAAGTCTCACTGGAGCAGGTGCATAGGCACCGGTTGGCGGCCATTTAGGCACCGATTTTTTGTCCCCTTCAAAAATCTATGTCTATATGAGGGGTGTTGGAAGGGGATTCTGGCACCGGTTACACGTACGGGTGTTTATATACGAGCACCAGTAAGAGGATCTGATGCATATGACACACAATCGAGGCCTAATGTGTACACGGGTTAATGATATATGAGTGGTCCTGAACGGTGCTTTTTAATTTGTGCACCGGTAGTTTATTATATTTACAAAAAATTGATATTTTAACGATCCAATTCGAGTACTAGTTGACTGATACATCCTGGTGCTAATTATTGGGCAATGGTAGAATATTACGTACCGTTGCTGTTAATCTGAACTGGTTGGAGGTTAGAATTCGAGTACCGGTTGGCTAACAAATATCGTTGCTAATAGTTGGCACCAGTTGAACTTTAATTATTGGTGCATATTTTACAGCACCGGTTGTACATTAAGTACCTATGCTAGCACTGAATACCATTTGCAACTATTTGAATATGCATGCCCCATCCCAAACCCAATCTGGGGAAACATCAGTGACCTTACGTACAAAATCTATTGTACTAGATGATTAAAGTACGGATTAAAGTGCATCGAATGAATGAAAATAAAAATCTCCACGAACAACAGTTAATGCAAGAAATCAAACAATTAATGTGAAAGTGCATTTGAACTATCACTCATCAGTTTCCTAAAAACAATCACAATCATCCAACTATTTTATCCATGAATTTAGTGATCTTCAAGAAAGTGGCAAATTGTTTGGAATAAATCTGTACCCAACCCTTGCATCATCTCTCGGCAACACCTTGTACTTCATAAGGATGGTATGATATGTATACCTCTAGAAACACTTGCGAATTATACATTACGACATTAGGAAAAAAGTAATCAATGTGTATGGAAAATGTAGGTTTGTTAAGTATGGTGTGTACTTACCTCGAAGATATTCGTAGAAGTTGCCTTCAACAACAACTCTTCTAGGAATATCATGACATATTACCCGCATTCGCAACAACTATTCTGACGTTGATGGTGGAAAGAACAGATTATTTGTACTTATCATGTGTTAGTATAACCATGAAACAAAGAAATATTTCAACAAATGGCTCATATGACTTACATTAATGTTCGTTATTTTCCAGTTGTAATCGAGAGACGGTTCAATCTTCCCTTTCTCCCTCTAATATATATTTGCAAGCCTGCAAATATACAAAATGTAAATATTAGAACCTTCAATTTGACAAAATGAAATACTTATAATTAAAAGAATTGATGAACAATATTTCGTAGTAAATTACCTGAAAATAACGTGGGTCCATATTTCATGTTGGGGTAGGATTCCTTCGATCAAAGTGTCAATTATGTAAACTTGATCCGCACTAGGCTCAATGAGGATGGGGAACCAATGATCACAACATTCAAATGAAAATAAAATGAAAAGGTTACAATTGAAGAACGTGGACAGAATAGGTACTGCATTTCGTATTTGTGATTTTCCTTCTAATGTAGGGAACCAAATATATGTCAGCATCAGATGCCTTCATTGTCAGGAAAATGCATTCAACTCGACTGTCAATTTCATGGTCAATGAACTCCCTGGCTAGATCTCAAAGGTTCAAGATGCAAAATTGGATGCGTCCACTTTTAATGTCAAAAACTGTTCCCAAAGGTAGTTGTGATTATGCACAGTGTAAGATGTTTAACAAAAGGATAGAAATATTGAAAAATGACGGAATATGAAGAATAATGTTATAATGTAAGCTTACCTCATCCACACATCTAACTATGCATTGGAGATCCATGTCATTGAATGCAATTTATCAGCTTGCTCCTGAACTCTACGAGCTTATCAATTTCGAGCACTAGTCCATTCTCGAAAGCATGGAATGTGATCAACCTAAGGAAGTTCTATGTTTAGATCCTTAGTTGGCAATACGAAAAAATCAGTTATACAGGAGCATGATATGATCATTAGCGGTCTTTTCGTTGTTGGCATCATCTTGTGGTTTCCAGTGAGATATCATCGCGATGGTACATAATCAAAATCAGTAAACATCTTTCGGGAAATATCTTTCAGAGTATTGTTCACTTACATTTTACACGAAGTCCATAGTAATACCAGCAAAAAGTAGTAAACTATGACACATCGCAAAGAGAACCAAATATCATATCTTACAATCGCGAACAAGTAAAGTTGCACTATCGCAACACAACAAACTACAGACATTGTCAAAGTACAAATAACAAAATTTAAAAAAAATAGTAAGAAAAAACCAAGATATAGAGCTTGCAGCCTCGCAACCTCAATTTTGCAAGCTATAGATCTTTTAAAAAGGCCCACGTGCCTTCAAAAACAGCAAGAAAAGCAAGCAATCGATATTGCGGCTTCACACAATATAAGTTTACAACCTTAATCTTGCAAGCTATAGATCTTTCATAAGGGCACATATGCCTACAAAAATGGCGATAAAAGCAAGAAATAGATCTTGTGGCTTCGCACAATATAGGTTTACAACCTCAATCTTGCAAGCTATAGATCTTGCAAAAAGGCATATATGCCAATAAAAGCAGCAACAAAAGAAAGCAATAGATCTTGAAGCTTCGCACAATATAGATTACAACCTCAATCTCGCAGGCTATATATCTTGCCAAAACAAACATAAAGGCGTATGTTCAAATGCATTGAAAATTTTAAAAAAGTTAATACAAAATAAAAGTATAAAGATAGTATTTGAAACATGTGGAGAAATAAATCATTACATCAAACAAGTTATCTAAACCTTGGTGCACGAGATGACTCAGCAGAAGCAGAACTACAACAACGGTGAGATTTCTCAGCCAATATTCCTCATATACAAGATGATCGTAGCGTCATTTCATATGCAAGTAGGCAGGATGGCGGGTTCGGTTGCTTCATTCCATACGATCAAGATACTTAGAATAATACACTTTAAAATCAGTTATAGGACTGAACTCTTCACGATCAAGTTGCATACTCATGACATCAACAGTGTTTTGATAGCTTTTGTTCATATCCTCCAGGTTACGTACCTTCTCCTGTAGATGAAAAATATGCGATCTAATGAAATCAAATAAATTAATTCTCTGGCAACCAATACTCATAGTTAGATCCCCACAGCTAGTGGAACTATGAGGCGATGAGGAAAGGGCCTGGAGTTTATCTTTATAATCAACAGAAGCTTGTTCAAGCCAATGCACGCATGAGTCAAGGCGGTCACAATCAGCATGAAGGTGGTCATTATGACTGTGCAAGTGGGTGTTCACAGTGATCTGTTAATCAAACCAACTCTGCCACCATGCAGAACAAGTAGAAAGATGATCGCACTCATCCTATTTCTTCTTCAGTTGATCCAATAACTGGTCACTACGAGAATACTGTTTATATATGATCGAGGTTTTATGATCAGCCTTGCATGCTTTGTTCGTGGCAAAATTCTTTTCTTCTTCTTGCTGATTAATCATTTTAACCAAGCTTAGCTGATGTCACTGAATAAGATCATTCTATTTGGTACAGAATCCTTTCAACTCACGAATATATTCTTGTGGCTCACTTATATTATTCTTCAATCCAAGTTCCGATTGTTAATGTTTAATAGTATGTATTTGATACGAACACCCAACGCCATCGTCGACTCCTGAATGCGACTAGGAAGGTTGAGTGAATGCACGTATACCAACAGATTCAAGATCAACTAAACTGAGAACAATATCGTTGTCAAGGGATTCAATATTGTAACCATCGTTTACAAATTTTCTACAAGGACAAATCATAGGAGGGAATGAAGATGGCGAACAAGCAGGAACAAGCCATCCAAGACATAATGAAATAAATTCCAAAGCAAAACACCCAGTACTTGAAAAACCATCGCTAGAAAGCAACTCAAAATATTCCTTGGATAGGGAAGTGGTAGCCTCAATTAGTATAGTAGGGCAGCAAGAATTTGGAGATATAAATTGAGGATGTCACTCAAAACGAACACCAGAACCCAACATATCATAAATATTTAAAAATTTATGGTCGATCAAAATATCAAATCTCTACATATAAATAAATATCAGGAAACAAATTAAAATTAGAATTAGCATAAAAAGTCGCATCGAAGGTGGTACATAAATACACTAAAAGTATCATTATACGTTACAGACAAAAGTCTGAATGTTCTTAAATTGAGCCATAATTCTAAAATTAACTAACGTTAGAAGGAGAAGCAGACGTATGTTGAATAGTGACAACAGACTCCTCTTTATTTGCATTCTGAGTGGGAGTCTCCGCAATTTCATTCGCCTACAGGGTTAGAAGATGGCTTAGGATCAGGAGAAGCAAATGGAAGGTTAGCAAGATAATCAACTTGTCAACCTTGCAGCTCAGATTTAGAAGGTAGGGAGGGAAGATCAGCAAGATGTGATAGCAGTGCATAAGGATGTCCACCATCAGAAATTTTAAGAATAAATTCATTATTAAGTGCAGTTTGCTGCTGCTCCGGTATCTCCCCGTACTTAGCCAGTGGAGGCAATTTCTTCGCCTACAGGGTAGGGTTTAACTTCCGCAGCTCCACTTAGGCTTTGCACCAACCAACATTGAATAAGGACTTCGTTTTAAAAGGGTGATCAGCAAGAACTTGAGGTAGCAAGGCGAAGCAGGACCCTTAGTCCGCATCTCTTCCAACTCAGAGCGGAGCCTATTGGCTTCTTCTTTCGCTGCCTGCGAACTCTTCTCAGCAGCTTCAGGAAAGATCTTCACAACCTCGCACTTTTTCTCATTAGCCTTATACTTTTCCAAGAGCAAACTGTCTTCCTTGAAAAATTTGGCAACTCACTCACTAAAAGCTCAAAACTCTCACCAATCGTATGACATTTCCAGAAGAAAAAAAACACAAGCAAATATGACAGTTAGACATCGCAATAAGAGACTAACAAACTATAACAAAAACCATTTTAAAGATATAGCAAACATACCACGGCCATCGATTCATGAAGAGAGAGTTTAGAAAGAATGGCATGAATATTCTCTTCTATCAACAAGTTATTGCTTCACGGTGGAGGGTTATAACGGGGATAACTAGTGCGACCCCTTTTCTCAGGGAAGCCCCAAGACAATTGACAAACCACTAGACCTTTTCTTTCTCCTCTTTTCTTTAGCAGCAGCAGTAGCGTCATCTACAACTACCTCTCCCCCTTTTGGTACATTTACCTTCAGTAGGTATTAACTGAGAATTTGCTTCGGTGAGATTCTTCTGATAAACATCATCAACAATGGTGTCATGCAATTGGATGGACAAGACTATCATCTCTTCAGGTTCGTCATCAAGAATAAATGACCGATCAACAAGACACCCAACTAGATCTATATCTGCAATTCAATATACAGCATAAGTAAGGAGAACACGCGAACATAATTAACTAGTATGAAAAATAAGGGATAAAAATAACATGTATGACATAGTTGAACAACAAGATAACAAACACCTTCACTCTCATATTCATCATGACAAAGACCTATCGAGTCTTTGTCGAGTTTTAATACAATCACAAAATTAGCATTAATTCGAACCCCCGGCTTAGGAAGTTTGGACTTGGGAACATTATAGTTCCAAACGGGAAGGTCCTGTTTGCACTTATCATTCAGTTTTAAATTTAAAAAAATTGCGCCACAAACCGCAATTATTAGGGAACCAAATGACGAGCTCAACAGTGGAAATGATGGGATAAAATGTGAATTCATTAGATGAGTTTTTCATCTAGTAAAGCCGATATAAGCTACGGAATAAGTCAATCAAAAAGGGGACATTGGCTTGTGCACACACATAGTGGAAACCTATAATGATAGCAATACCCTTAGGGTGAAACTAATACAACGCGATTTCATAATATAGAAGCAAATCTAGGACATGCTGGGGGAGAGGAAAAATAAGTCCAAATTTAAGATAATCTAAATAGAAAGATACGTGGCCAGTAGAAGGAGTGTGAACACTCTCAGAGTTAACAGGAGCCCTTAGCTCAAACATGAAAGAAAAATTAATTTTTCCAAGAAGTCGTTGGAAAGAATGTTATTAATGGCAAAAGAAACGGTGAGATGATCGGAATCCTCTCCAGAGTCAACATCATCAACTCGGACATCCTCTGTGAGAGAATCAGCAAGACTATGGGCATACATTTGGGCAGAGATGACTCCTAGGATTTAGATGAAAACCCTAAAAATTAGAATCACAAAATACAAAGAGTATATTCCGGTAAAAGTAAAAAAAAAAACACATAATACATGCCTGAGAACACAATCAGAGACCAAAAGCGAACAACAAAATTGATAGAGCGTAAACACCGCACAAATTCACAACCACAAAAATCGTTTAAGAAAGGGAAACAAGAGTAAAGACAGAGAAACTTACGAGTTGGCGGAGAACGACGATGCACAGGAACAATAAGAAGAGAAGAAGATGATAAATGAGTGAAATGTTTGAGGAACCAATAAAGCACATAATTTAATTTAAGACACTGAAAAGTAAAAAAATGAGGAGTTAAATCAGCCGAAAACACAATGATGGAATTCTTACAAAAATTAAGTTACCTTTTTTAGAATACGAGAACGCGGCAGTATATGAAATAGGTGATACAGTGAACAATGACGGAGTTAAGTCAACAAATTCGAATCACTTATAAGGAAAGAAAAATTAACGACATGTGAGAAAAGGATGAACGACGTAGCAAAAAATAGGAGAGAATCTCAGCTTAGAGAGATAAGATCGCTACAGCTAAAGCCTATCAGAAGCCCTACACTTTCAAATTCAAAATTCAAAAGTTAGACAACCTAACAAAATCGAAGGAATAGCCAAGAAGCATGCAACACTTCGCAAAGATTATATAAGTTATTATGATAGCGAACACGTTATTACAATTTAGAAAATAAATTAAACAACAGTTCGCACACATTCCACAAACACAGTCATCACTTCGTGTTTCCTTGACATTATGGCTAAAGGGGCTTATGGTGTATACCTAGCCCACAAGTTAGAAGTTGTTGACCTTTAGGCTTAGCCCAAGGCTTAGCCACAAATCGATAAAGGCGGAGCCATGTCCAAAAGGACTCAACCACGAGCCGAGAA
Source organism: Rubia peregrina (assembly GCA_032355705.1). NCBI lineage: Eukaryota > Viridiplantae > Streptophyta > Magnoliopsida > Gentianales > Rubiaceae > Rubia > Rubia peregrina. The sequence goes on from JAULKK010007415.1 coordinate 7,660, forward strand.
AGGTGAAGACACGTCCAAGACTCAGTCACAAATCGAGATTATAGCAACCACTATGCAACCCACGATTTGAAACCCTAGTAGTCTACTATAAATACAAGGAGAGCAACACTGGTTAAGGTAAGTGAAAAAAAACTGAGAAATACCAATTCTCTTAAGGAAGGAACTGACTTAATTGTCAGAGCTCCTTCCCCAGAATCACTTCGGGGTCCTTTCTTGCAGGTTCGTACTGATCATACGGTGAACATCAACCATCTAACCTGACTGGGAATACCACATCACATATGTATCCTCTAATTCATATTTATTTATTTAAGTATTTATTATTGGAAAAATTAGAAATATCCCCCAAAAAATACAAAATAGAGGAAGCATTTAAATATTGCTTTCTCTCCTTAATTTTTTTAAAAATTCAATAATTTCGGGTAATTCAGAATATTTAATAAACAAAACTTATTCTAGGAACTGGATTATATTTTTAGAAGTAAAAAACCATCGAGGTTGCATTTTCTTCATTACTTTTTTGTTTTATTTTAATCTAGTAAATAGGACGTCTATTTTTTAAAAAAAAAGAAATTAGAGGACCCATTTTTTGTTTTATTTTAATAGCCAGAAATCAGAGGACGTATGCATTCGCTAAATGCGTCCTCTTCATTCCGTTTGTGTTTTCCTTTATTCTGGTACATATGACGTTGTTATTAAATATAAATATTACTTGTAATTGTAATTAGATTATATTTCATTTTCCTTTTCTGTATAGGTCTTTTGTACTTCTATATAATATACCCAAGATCATAAATACAAACACACATTATTACCCTTATTTTCTACATGGTATCAGAGCCTAAAATCCTAAAATCCAAAACCCTAAATTTTTTGTCCTAAATTTTAGAAAATGCTGTCGTAATCGTCTGCGCGTGACTTTCATGCGCCGCAGATCCGAGTAGCCTTTCTGCCATTAAAAAAATTAGGGTCGCTGGTTCAATTTCCGTAGTCAATCCCTGGTGTTCCGCTGAGCCTTAGTTTCTCGCCTCCGATCCCCGGTATTACGCTGATCCCCGACAAGCTGCTTCCCTGGCTTTAGCTAGTTTATTCTCTACTGGTGTTTGTCGACGAGTCTCCTTTCTGGCGAGCTTCTTTCCTTTTGTGATCCTGGTGTCCCAATCCCCATTGTTTTGCAGATCCCGGAGAAGCTGTTTCTCTGGCGTTAGCTAGTCTCTTCTCTGCCGGTGTTCGCCGATGAGTCTCCTTTCCGGCGAGGTCTTTTCGTTTGGCCATCCATTCAAGATGACAGTGCGAGCATGAGATCTACACACATGACTTTCAGAAGCGCATTAATTCACGCTCGTTTGCCAGAGTTCTTCCCGTCCAGAAGAGCTTGTTTCCATGCGCTATTGTAGGGATGCGCGACACACCTCGTCAATGCGTGAAACCACACGCCACGCCAGGTCCTCTCATTACCGTTCTGCCAGTATCTTTGCCCTTTCTTGGGTGAATTATTTTTCATATATTGATTAAGAACATAAATATTACTTTTGATATGGCTCTTTTCATCGGTGCAGTCACCTCACTGCCAGGATTTACGGGTACGGCCTCCGACTTCCCTGCTCGATATGATTTTGGCCCTTCTCTGTCTGACGACCAATGGAGTACGACCCTTAATTTATTTAATCAGTTTAATTATCCTTCTGACTATGGGTGCGGTAAGCCTATTTTACCTTAGATTCTCGATTCGGGAGCCTTATATCACATAATTGGTGACAAAGGTTCTCTGATTGACATTACTGCTGCTACTTATTCTATTAACGTTCTACTTCCTGATGGATATTTGTCATCTGCTGCACAATATGGTTCTTTGTGTTTTGGAGATATTACTCTTACTCATGTGCTTTATATACAAACACTGTGATGAAACTTATTATCATACTCTAGATTGTTGTGTGCCTTAAAATGTCCAGCTTTTCTTACTGAAATTGTTGAATTTTACAGAAAATCAGTACGAGGACTAATATCGACGTGGGTGAACAGCAAGGGGGTTTATTGCGTCTGTTGGATGCGCGTGTTCAGTCTCATATCTCACAGGCAAGTCAGACAGTTACTACAGTTTCTGCATATGATTTATGGCATCACCGTCTTGGTCATCCATCCTTTACTCTTGATTTTAGCACAAATAATATTTATATACCTTGCTCTGTGTGTCATAGAGCAAAACAGACTAAACATAGTTTTTCTTTGAGTACTTCGAATGCTATTTCTTTGTTTGAATTGATTCAATGTTATGTTTGGGTGCCTTATAGCACACCATCTTCTAGTGGTGCATTTTATTTTGTAACTATAGTATATGATTATTCCTAAGGGTGTTCAAATTGCCCGACCCGGCCCGTTTTGACACGGCCCATATGGGTCGGGTCGGGTCAATGACCCATTTGGGTCGATATGGGCTGGGTCAAAATGGGCCAGGTCAAAATGGGTCGGGTTGGATTTTGACCCAAATCGACCCGTTTTGACCCATTTGCAATTTTACCCTATTTTCTTTTTTTTAAATCATAAAGAATAATTAGTTTAATACAACATACCTACCATTAATTTAATTCATAAACAAATTTAATATTCTTTAAAAAATTATGAAACTAAAAATAATTTTGCAAAGCTACTATTAATTATAAATAATATACAGTATTTATTAATATATG
>JAULKK010007425.1:0-10349 GCA_032355705.1 Rubia peregrina
TCAACAACTCCAATTCCTACTGCGGCAGGATAAGCTCTTCCCACAATTTAGGAAGAAATATATTGGAATTGGAGAGTCGTTACACCATGAGAGGTTTGGGAGTTGCGGTCTGTCTGGCCATTCGGAATCTCACACAGGGGTGGAGGATTCTGAAATAAAAACACATACTGCATACCCCAAAACCATAACTTAGTTTTGAATAAGAGGTCGGTCAATCAATTTGACCTTTTGTAAAGACTACAATTGGATAACTAATGATTAGGAGATCCATTAAAATAACCTTGCTCATCTAGGATGAGCTTTTTATTAGAAAAAAGATTTAGTTTATACTCTTATATACATTAGTGTAAAGAAAAAACAGCTCCTATGTTTAAAATGTTTGTTAATGACTCGGTCTATACTTTCATTTTATCTAAGATAATTTTAGAACTTACAGATATCAAATGTAAAAAAGAAAATCGTATATTTAATAATTTTAAGGCAAAGTTTTTAGAAATGCCATTTTTCATAGACTTATGGAAAAACGGGATTTTATTATAATAATAAAAGGTAAATGGTCTTAGTTGCAATATTAAAAATTTATTATGCAACGTGTAGTAGTTATAAAGGTTATAACCCGATTCATGCAACCCAAAAATTTTTATTTTCATTTTTTATAGTTTGCACTTTAAACCTTGGTCTTTACATGACTTATGAAAAGACTGTTTTTAAGAGGCATACTCTAATTTTAATGAATTGAGGTAGTTTATAATACAAAGGCTAAAACCTATAGAGAGAAAACTAATTTGCAAGGAAAGAATGGCTAGTGCATGCTAATCCTTCTTTTTACCCATCTTTACCAAAAACATACTCCTTCAGAGTTCCATCTTCATGCCACCATGCACGTTTCGTTTGGGAAATAAGTGGAGTTGAAGTGAGGAGACTTTAAGGAGGTGCATTGGATTGTTTTAAAGGCAAAATGGGGAAAGGAAAACAGGGCGGCGGTTTAGGAGAAGCAAGGATATCAAGGAATTGTAATATTATTTGAATATTACTTGTAATTGTAATTAGATTACAATTCATTTTCTAGTTGAGTTTAGATCTTTTGTACTTCTATATAATGTACCTCAGAGTATGAATACAAACACACATTATTACCCTTATTTCCTACAACATATAACGTAAAAAGTTTATTTTAAATCTCTAAATTTAATACGTAATTGATTGCATAATTCATGTAAGAGTACTACACAACAAGAAGACCATACAAGCAAAAGCCAAATACGTACTACATATTAGATAAATTCCCCTTCACTTATTCACGACTTTGAAGCTTGAATTGGTCTTTATCAGGGAATTCCTTACCGCCTTCAACTTAGGAAACACGCTTTGCATGGACAGTCTTTCGTGAGGAGAATCAGCAGCACAAGACAGCCCAATCCCCAAGATTTGAACCAGACACTGGTGCTCAGTTTCCTCATCTTCAAGTTCACCATCATTTTGCCAGAGTTCTTGATCCACAACTTCGTCAATTTCATTAGGAAAATTCGTATGCACCCATTTCTTCAGGCTCAACCCTCCATCGAAACTCTCGTCTCTCGGACTCTTGCCAGTGAAGAGTTCTAGCAGCACAATCCCAAAGCTGTACACATCCCCTGCTGTGCTTGGCTTCTCCCCAAATCCATATTCTGCAAAATGGGATGTTGGAAATGGCAACTAAAGAGTCAAATACGGGTGTGTTCGGCAGAACCGTGCTTATAAGCAAAACTGGCTGTGTTCAGCCGGACTTATAAGTGTTTTCCTTATAAGTTAAGCACCTCGTTAGTGTTTGGTAAACTGCTAAAAAACGTGCTTATTCAAGCGGAAATTATTTTTGGGTGAAAAGTAGAAACTGATCTCCACTACTTCAAAATAAGCAAAACTGACTTATTTTGAAAGTAGGAGAGACCAGTTCCAGCGTTTCCTAAAAAAATAGGTTATGCTTCTTAAATAGGCATTTTTATGAGTTTAACAAACGCTAAAAATGTGCTTAGTTTATAAGCAAAACACTTATAAGGCCAGCCAAACCCACCCTATAACGGATTTGGCAAACATTAAAACATAGGGGACTACTCCTTAGAAAATGTACCTGGAGGAATGTAGCCTATGGAGCCCTTTAGAGCGTGTGTGGAGCTGATGGAAGTTTGAATCTGATCACCATTCATGTTCTTGATCAACAATCTCGCGAGGCCAAAATCGCCAACTTTTGCAGTCATGTCCGAGTCCAAAAGAATGTTGCTAGGCTTCAAATCACAGTGCACAATAGGGTTCCCACATTCATGGTGCAGATAGTTTATGGCAGAAGCAGCACCAATTGCTACATTCAACCTTTCCAAGAGATTGAACCCATGATGACCACCAGAATCAGGATCTTTTCGCCGTCTTATGATCCAATCCTCCAAGCTGCCATTACTCATGAACTCATATACCAGGGCTAGGAACTCCTCCTTGTTCAAATCTATGCTTGAACAAATGGTGATGAGTTTGATTAGATTCCTATGCCTCACATTCCTTAAAGCTTCACATTCTGCTAGGAAACTCTTTCCCGATCCAGATATCTCTGTCTTGATAACCTTAACAGCAACAGAAGCTCCATTCCTCAGCATTCCCTTGAAAACTGATCCAAAACTCCCGACTCCAATGAGATTTCCTGGGTTGAAATCATTGGTCGCGAGGCGTAGATCACCATAGGAAACCATCTCATGCTTCCGTCCAAAGGATTCAGAGTTATCCTGGATCTTTGCCTCGCTTTTTTTGAAGTATAACAAGGTAATGCTTGTAAGTGCTGCAAACACTAATGCCGGTATGGTTACACACAGTAAGATTACGCGCGTTCTATGAGAATTCTGCCTTGTGTGGCATGTGCTTTTATGGCAGATGTGTTTGTTTCCTTCTAGATGGACTTTTGAGGGATCTGCAAACACTCCATTTAAGGGAACCCCTCCCTCCAAATTGTTGAAAGAAAGGTTTAGCAACTGAAGAGCCTGCAAGTTTTGAAGACTAAAAGGAATGGAGCCAGATAGTTTGTTTGAGGAAAGATCAAGACTTTCCAATCCCATCACTTTAGCTAAAGCATTTGGAATTTGGCCAGAGAACGAGTTTTCAGAAAGCGATAAATGTTGCAAGCTCTTACAGTTTCCAATTGAGTTGGGGATGTCGCCTGATAAACGGTTGCCTGAAATGTCAATGGTGACGATGTTTTCCAGAAGTCCGATTTCCTCTGGCAAGGCACCAGTGAGAGAGTTCCTGGACAAGTTCAGGAAAGCGCCTAAATTCGAGAGCCGGAGAATTTCAGGTGGGATGGTTCCGTTGAGCTTGTTGTAAGACAAGTCCATGGAAATGAGGCTTTGGAAACTTCTGAAAGTTGTAGGAATGCTTCCCTGGAAATTGTTTCTTGACAGGTCAATCCTGTTTAACTTCACAAGATTTCCCATGGAATCAGGAATTTGTCCCTGGAGAAGATTTCCAGAGAATCCCAAAACCTGGAGATTTTCCAGTTGGCCTATTTCAGGTGGAATTTCACCTGAAATTGCATCATTGTTCATGTCCAACAATTCCAGGCCTCTAAGCAGACCAATTGAAGAAGGGATAGTTCCGAAAACACGATTTCCTCCCATGTAGAATTTCTTGAGGACCTTGGAAAGGTTCCCAATGAACTCAGGAATTTCGCCTTCCAGGAGATTGGAATCGACAGCCAGGAAGTTTAGCCGGGTGCTGTTCGTCAGGGACTCGAGGAAACCAAAGCCATCTCTCCCTGAGCTGACAATGTTGTTGTATCCAATGTTGTACATCTCGAGATCAGGGAGATTTCCCAATCCAGGAGGAACATTTCCATGTAGAAGATTATGCGCCATCCGGATTATCTTGATTCGAGTAAGATTGTGCAATGATCCAGGGATTGTTCCGGTGAACTTGTTGAAGCAGAAATTGAATCCCAGGAGATTTGGAAGTGTTTGTCCCACGTTGTATGGAAGATCACCCCACAAATCATTCGAAGCTAGAGCTAAGTAAACCAGGGAAGACATGTTGTAAATGGAAGCAGGAACAGTGCCAGAAAAGTTGTTTATAGTGAGATCAAGATACTGCAAATTCCTGAGCTTGGAAATATCCCCAGGAATCGGTCCAGTAAGCGAATTTGTGCCCAAATTTACGCGTACCAGGCTCGATATATTGGCTACAGAAGATGGAAATGGACCCGAAAGGCGGTTCCCAGCCAAGTTGAGAACCTGAAGCTCTTTCAGCTCCCCTATTTCTCCAGGGATTTCCCCTGGAATCTGATTCTGCATCAGGTCGATGATCTCGAGTGCCTTGCACCGGCTAATGTTGCCTGGAATGGGGCCCGAGAGGCCGTTGGAGCTCGCATTCAGAACCCGGAGGCGAACGAGATTGCCTAGTTGATCAGGGAGACGCCCTGTGAAGAGGTTGTTTTGCAGCTCAAGTGACCTCAGGAAGGACAGGTTCCCTACGGAAGGGCTGATGGGGCCCGCGAGTTCGAGCCCCGAAAGGTTGAGGTCTACTACTCTTTGGTCATTTTTGTTGCAGAAAACTCCAGTCCAGTTGCATGGAGACGCTGAATCCATGCTCCAATCAGAGAGGGCTTGATTATTGGAGAGGTCCATATTTAGTTGGGATTTGAAGGAAATTAAAGCCTCTTTATCGGTTACAAGGCTGTGAGTTGCAGGCTCTACAAAATGGTTGAAGAAGAGAATGATCAAAATGGAAAGTTGAAGCACATGGGTTTTGTAGAAAGCCATTGTTTTAGAAATGAGTAGTGATTATCTGGTGCAATGGAACCCCTTTATTTATAGGGAATTTTGAGTAACGTTACGTAATCACGACTATTTTGTTTTTGTGACTACAGATGCTAGTTACTGTTTCTGTTATTGTGCAGAAGACTGAGTCAATCTCAGTGATGTCGCCATTGAACTCCCTTCAGTGACTGAGTCAATCTCGAGTTAGTCCACACAGGGGCGGAGACGGGGGGTCTGGTAGGGGCTCTAACCCCCGCCGTCCTAAAATTTACGGGTAATTTTTTTAAATTTTTTTTTCAGCCCCCTCCAGTATAAAGAAAAACTGGAGATTTTTTTCCTTTGTATGTCAGCCTCCGCCACTAATCTTTTCTGGCTCCGCCACTGAGTCCACATGACCATCGACTGTTTGATAGGCGGTGTTTATAAGCAAATCTGGTTTATTTTGAAAGCTGGGGAGATCGACTTTTGTTTTTTTCTCCCAAAAATAGCTTGTGCTTTTAAAATAAACAGTTTTTTTAGCACTTTATCAAATACTAAAAAATGATTTGATTATAAGCAAAACAACTTATAACCTCTGCCAAACAGAGCCTATATTTAGGAACCCCCTCTTTCCCTTAAAAAAAAGTCTTACAAAAGAAATTAAAGTTTTTTCCCGGTTTATATGAACTTTATTTAGTTTAATTTAGTTAAGTTTAATTAAGTCCAGTTCAATAAAAAATTGTTTAGTAAAATTTAGTTTAGCGTAATCATATTATTACTATTTCTCAATACACCTATTTTAATTTATTTCACTTCACTTCAATTCAATTTAGTTTAATTTAATAAAGTTAAGTTCCGAAGAACATGGTCTAAATATATGTACTTTAGAACTGAACTAAAATTAAGTAAAGTGAATAATAATAATAATATCATATATATTGAGTTTACACAACAACATAAAAGGGCTATTGAGACGTTAAAATGTGTCACAGTAGGTCTCTATTGATATGATGCTTTTGAAAGGCATCTCATAAACGACCCATTATCGCGAGTCCTTATACATCGTGGGGGCGCTATATTAAGCTACCCTAAAGATAAGATATAAGGTTTCTATGCGTCCTATCATACAAGTTTCAATTTTACTATTCATTTGATTAACATCGATAAGTTTAATCATAATGTTCTGTTGATATATTTAGTAATGTTATTATTATTTGATATAATATTAGATTTGTGGTTACGTGTATTATTAAAAAAAATGGTGATGCCCATGGACCTGAAACGGTCAACACCCAAATTGAAGAGTCAACGTCGGAATAGTGGTAAAAAGTTATAACTGCACATTTTATAAAGTTAGAGTTATTTTGACACTTTCTTATTTTGCAAAATTATATTGACACTTTTAGTCTAAAATTAGAGTTAAAAAGTGTAAAAATTCCAAAGATTTAATTTGTACAATAATTATTATAACATTTCACAAAGTAGGCCAAGTCTTGAACTCTTGAGTCTTGATCTATATAAGATGCAAACTTGGTAATTATGTCTTGCCGATCACAAGAATTCGAAACCACACAACTTCAATCGGGAAGTATTTCCTTCTAACATCATCCGAAAGATTTGTCGTACATATACTTTGAATTTGGTTGCTGTGATGCTACAATTCATATGCAATCGTTTGGACGATAGCGTTTTTCAGCATGCCAAACGGATTATCTTTACCCTATGCAAACTCATGCACGCAACAAATCTCAGGAATTTATGAGTGGGTCTCGTGATAAACGTCCTATCCATAAGTGACGAAAGATAGGGTTTTCAGCGGCTCCAATCAGAGAGAAAAAGGGGGGAAGAAGACGAGAAGAAACTAGCGGCGGCTAAGGAAAAGAAAAGGACAGTAACAGAAAGATGCAGCAGGCGTTGGAGGAAAATAAAAGGAAAGAAAAAGGGGTATAATGGACCTTTCATTATTAATTATTTTTTAAAATTTCAAATCAGGGGTATAATGGTTATTTTATTGATTTTCGGCCAAATTCAGGTTGTCGAGGTTAGATTGATACTTTCGACCAAAACATAGGGCTATTTTAGCACCTAACTCTTCTTCTTATCTTCCGATCGATCGGATTCTCCCCCGATCGAATCCCAAATTTCCAATCACAATGTTTCCGCCTAGAAGATGGTGTCGCTGACAATGGAGGATAATCGGAGTCGGGGGACGTAGAATAAGAATCAGAAGTGAAAGATGACGAAGGGAGGAATCGACGGATGAGGAAGAGGATGCGCTGGGATGTGCAAGAGAGGAATGCGACGAAGTGAAGGAGAACAATTGAGGTGGAATTGATACCAGCCTTGGCTCTCGACTGCCGAAAGGCCGAAAGAGAGATATGGCTACACAAAGGTTAATTTCAAATTCTTTTAGGGGTATGGGTACAGTAGTAGTGGTGTTCATTAACTGAAAATTAGGAAATCTTTTAGGGATTTGAATTCCTACATATTATTGTGTTGTTGATTTATATGTTTGTGGTGTTGATTGATGGGTGGCGGCGGTGGTATTAAATGATGGGTGGTGGTGGTACGGATGATTGGTGGTGTTAACGATCTAATTCTAAATGGTTTCACAAGTTTTTATTATATAAATTTATGAAATTATGATATTGAAACTGTTTCAACAGCGGTTTTGAAAATCGCCGTCAAACCGAAAATCCAATAAATGGCTCGACTGGAGATGGCATTTCAAAAACGCCGTCTAATGGCCAGAACTAGCATCGTTAATGTCGTCTACTTCCACTAGTGTTGGGTGAGAGCTGCAAAAATCATTAATGAAATTGCGTTTTACAACCCTTAAACTTCTAACATTATATATATGTGTGTGTGTGTGTGTGTATGTGTGTATGTATATACATATCTAAATTATTCATTAATCCCAAAGCACACTACAATAGGGTTTCTTTGCTTTTGTTTGGTTTCATTTTTATGGTCAATTCCATTTTCTCCTTCATTACTTAAATGACGTTGTTTTGAGCCTGAAACTGACCTCCTTATTTTTCTGAAATGATATTTCATGTTTGGCTACATCACTATCGGCCCCTCCTCCGCTGCCAAAGCTCCTCACTCCGAGCTCGAGGCCTACTCCACTCACCCGACCACGTCGTTAACGACTATGTCATGCCCACCAACAATGATGCCATAGTCATCGACTGGGAATGACGTTTCTTCCACTGTCATTGCCCCCGGTTCCGCTATGAGGTTAACGTTCTTGAGGGTTTTGAGAAGAATGATGGGGATGAGGTGTTAGGAGGGATCAGAGGAATCAAGGAGAAGTTGTCGGCGAGAGCTGTGGGCTTTTCAATTGCCTTCATCACGGTGTTCAAGGGGATGAAGTAAAGGAACCGCAATCAAAGTAGGGAACAGTGAACAAGCATAAAGATTTGGTGAGGAAGAAGCTGGATGGGTGGTGGTGTTAGACTATGTCGTGCCTTCTTCACTTGTGAGAAACAGGATGGACAACACAATTGATTGGTTTTGTAGTGATGAATCTCCAGCGAGACACAGTTTGATCTTCAAGGGATTGATTCTCGTATTGCGTATAGGTTTTGCGAGGGCATCTCATAGGGAAGGAAGGAAAGAAGGAAGGAAGAAATGGACTTATATCGATAATTAAACGTGAGTTGAAAAAATTAAGTAAATTGTGTGCATAAAGGGGTGACACAAAAGGAATACATAATTTAGTTAAACATGTAATGAGAAGTATCTGGATGTGAAAATAAAACTATATTGTAGAAAAGATGCAATATTTAAGCTACAAAACCCATCATCTAATTTTTTAAGTATTACATTTAAGTTAAAAAGTAAAGTAACTATTTTTAAAAAATTAAAAAAACTAATCGAATATTAAATGAATTAAAATCATGTTAAGAAAGAAATACCATTTATGATTGATTTTTTCATATATCTTTTTTCATATATGATTTTACCTTTATACTCACTATTTATATGAATATACACAACCACAATTATGTGTGAGTTTTAGATTCTATCATGGTATCAGTCAGGTCTCACTAAATACTCCTATCTTTTATTTCTCTTCCCAAACTTTCCAAAAATATTCTCCACCTTTTACCGATCACCAGCACCGGCTGCCGTCACCCGCCGCCGCCGCCTTCCGTCGTTCGACCTCCAGTCAACCTTCTTCTCTGCTCGGCTTCCTCGCCGTTGATAACACAAGTCAGTCCGATCTCCGTTCATCTCCATTGTTTCTGGCAAACTTTTCACTAGTTTTCCATCACTGTCGTCAAACCACTGCCAATTTTCTCTTTCCATTGGTTCTGTTTGGCCAGTTCTTGCTCGTCGTTTGTCATTCATTCGTCCAATCAAGCTGCCTTCAGTCAACCATCTTAATTCGACCCGATCTAGGCATCTTCCAGTTTCCAGATTTGCGTCAGACGCGTGTCATTCACTTGCAATTTTCTCCCAAATGTGACCTCCACTTGCAGCACGTGTCAGTCACGCACGAAGCTTCTAGCACCTCAACCATTGGCGCGTGAACCCACGTTCACGAGCCTTTCGCTCTAGAATTCATTTTATCGCGAGACAATCTTATTTCTCGCGACACGGACAGTTTCTCGTGAGTTTTTCAGCTTCTTCTCACCTCCTGTCCAGATAGCGCAACTTAAAAAACAAAAACAAAAGTCAAAATAAAAAAATCAAAAGAAAAAGATTGGTTTTCTTTTTTATTATATCTCATTTTAATCAACCTCGATGCCAATGATGTCATGTTTTGGGTCATGTTGCTTCTTCTTGATCTAAATTTCTTGATGAATGGTACCAGTTGCCGTGTCGGTGGTGTAAGAAATTTGATCACTTTGCCTCGGCATATCCTCACTTGGTCTCTCAGACTTCTTCTTCTGGCTCTTTGCCGCATGTTCGCTTGATAGCTGATTCTGGCACGACCAACCACATGACTTCCTTAGTCCACTCTTGATCGAGTGACTCCTTATTTTGGTAACAGAAGTGTTATTTTGGGAATTGGTTATGCTTTTAACATTACTCATATTGGTCATTCTCGAGTCTCTGATTCATTATCCTTGTCAGATGTTGTGGTGGTTCCACAAATTACAAAAAAAAGTTAATATCAATTAGCAAGTTGACTCGGGATATGAATGTTGTTATATGCTTTGATGATTCTTCTTTCACTATTTTGAAAAAAAAGTTTACTAATGATGTTATTGGCAAAGGCTATCGTAATGGTGACTTATATGTTTTGGATTAAAGTGGTGCTGCTTTATCTATTTTTGTTGCATCGAGTGCTTCTAAAGCATCTTTTGAACTTTGGCATAGAAGATTGGGTCATGTTACTCACATTATTATTTCTTCTTTGAGCAAGTCTAGATATTTGTCGGTTACTAGTTTGCTGCCTAAGCCTCATTTATGTCCCACTTGTGAGATGCCTAAAGGCAAGTATTTTTTTAGTGATAATTTAAAATACACACCACACATACTTGATTTAATTCATTGTGATCTTTAGGGACCATCACCTGTTGTCTCTCGAGCTGGCTACTCCTATTATGTCATTTTTGTTGATGATTTTTCTCGGTTTACTTGGTTATA
>JAULKK010007436.1:0-10348 GCA_032355705.1 Rubia peregrina
TCTACGCCAACTATGACCATCTCTACGGAAATTCCTAAGGACCCTCTTGTTATAGAGAAAAAGACATCCATCTGCGTACACAAGAACTAGATTGCTCAAACAAATTTTCCAGATACAGGTCAATACAAGTATACACAAGAGACAGGGATAAAACCAGCTGACTGTTACTTTACTTACTTCCAGGTAGCTGAGGTACCTCATGCATAATCATTCGATTATCATGATTTTGCAGTATGAAGAGTACTTCAGTGGGCTTCAGCCACCGAAATTGAGCTTCTCTAAACAGTTCATTTATGTTGTATGCTGAAGTCCAACATAGAAGCAAGTAATTTAAAACAGATTGTTACAATAAATAAACCGATACACAATGTCAAGGAAGAGCAAGTGAAAAATTGAACAAAACATAAATGAATTAATAGAATTATCAAATCAAGATCTTATCACTCCACCAAAATATCCTTAAACACATGCTAAACCAACCAATTGATGAAGTTAAATACACTCTCAACAGTGAAAAATCTAGTAGAAGCTCATTTAAGGGTAAGACAGAAGCTCATCTAACACAATTTGGCACAGGAATTGAGATCAGATCACTCCTATCCTTAAACAAACAAAGTGATCACATAATCATGCTACTAGTTCTGTCCATTCGCTATGCGGATTATAAAATTCCAAAACATACTAGAGCACACACAAAACTTAATCGATTTAACTAGCTGAGCTCATTTAAATGCATACTGCAAATCTCAAATCATGGAATTCATACTTCACGAACGTAATTAAACTGAAATCATCCACTCCTCATCAACGCTTTACAAGAAATTCTCACCAGACATTTTTCCGACTAGCGCATTCGCAACTCAGCAAATCTCACACAGAAATCAACGCAACTCCAACCGTTCAGCAGTTCAGCTCCGCGCCGCCTTCCGGAAACCGAAGGACCGTAAAACGACTGCGTTTAAACCGAAGTAAGCAGAGGAATACGCTTCAGAGCTCCACCTTCTAATACAATTGGGACGGAGACGTCAATTTACCAGCAATCTGAACGCGAGAAAATCAATACACTAAAAGAATAAAAACAAGTGGAGCTCGTTCTCAATTAATCCACTTGAGAGAGAAAAGTACGAAGTGTTTAGTATTTACTAGTTTTGACATCGACGACTTACTGTATCGTCGTTGTTATTCCATTGCAGCGTTTTGGTGTGCTGTGTAATGCCACGCGCCCAAACGCGAAGCCTGCTGGAAACCGCAAGGAAGAATGGATGAAGACGAATATTGAAATGATTGTTTTACGTTCCTAGTTTGCAATTACTGATTGACCGAATTTCCGATTTGGCTAGCAGCATGCGAATGGAAGTGATTGATTACCTTTCAAATCCGTAGTTACAATCCGGATTGTAAATAAAATCTATACCTTTCTATTATTCTAATTAAAGCTCCAATACTTTACCTTTCAGTTTTTATTTTATGAAAATACATGATTTCCGTTTAGCTTTAGAATGACTACTACCTCTTAATATCACATTCTGCACAGATATTTAAAGCATGTTGATGTGCTCAAATTTCAATCAAAGGTAAAGGATTAAAATGAGCTATACAAATTTCAGCACAAATGAGAAAATAGTCAAAATGTAAACCTTGATTGAGACAAATGAAAATGAAAAGTAAGAACCTTTAAATGAGACAGAGCGAGTATATTTTATCACATCAATGGATAAAGTATATTTTAAGGGTTTATTGTTTAATGTTTTTTCTTTTCGTGCGCCTACATTTCACATATTTACTAGTATTTATATTGAAGAAATTTTTGTTGCGAAATGTACTTATTGCATTTTAAAATGCTTCAAACCCAAACACAGATGTATTTATGTTTATTTAAAAGGCTTATAAATTAAAAATATTGTATCATTTCAAAAAAATATATAATTTATAATAGATAGCAATATACATTACAAAACCACTCATTGTTTTGAATATGTGTTAGAGAATTGAACAATGGTAAGAAGAGAGAAAGAAAAAACACCCTCGGAGAAAATGACTCCTACCAGAATTCAATAATGAGAGTGTTGTGGTCGTTTAAAGTGGGCAAACAAAAAATAGAGGTTGTTAAAATGATTGTTTTTTTTTTGTCATTCAGTTCAGAGAGCCTGCTTTGCCAAAAAGTACGGGGTAAGTAAAATGAGTGGAGGAAATTGTATGAGGTAAGTAAAAAGTAAATTGAGTAAATAAAATTAATTTTAATTTTGCCAAAAAGGTATTGTTTCAATATTAAAATATCAAACAAAAGGAAAAATAGTGTCAATATAAAAAATTTGGACGGTGTATAACCAAATTATGACACTCTAGAGCAAGTGAAGCCCAACCTCTTAGTTTGGGCTATCATCCAATTGTCACACCGACATAGAAATAATGCCTAGTTGAAGAAGTGCAACTCTTTATCACATGGCAATCAAGGAAGGTGCTTTCTGTTTTTAATCAATTGGAGGGTGCCTCTTCTGATTTATGTTTAATGTAATATGGTATTAGCTTATGTTTTCCTAGCTTATGTTTTATATATTGGGATAAATACAAATATAATCCTATATATTTCGATAAGTGCAAATATAAATTATAATCCTAGAGACTACATTCCGGCATTGATTGGCCATTTTTGGTCATTGACTGACTGGAAATTATCAAAATGTCCTTTCAGGCTAATAAAAAAATTGAAAGACAGAAATGCCCTTTGCCCCGCCAATGTTCTGCCATCATCGCCACTGCTCCACCACCTTTGCCTCCGTGTTGTCGCCGTTCCAGCACCAAAATTAGGCATGTCCAGTAGAGATTATATTAATTACTTTCACCTCATACAATCTTCCTTCATCTCATACCATCTACCTTTATCTATCATCATCTACCTTCATCTACCTTTATTTTAAAATTTTATATTTAGGTGAATATTTATTTTAAATAATAATATTTTAGTATTAATGTAATTTTTTTGATAAATGTTTAATTTAAATATTTATTATGTAAATTAATATTCTAGTATATACTCCCTCCGTCCCGGCAGATTTGGCCGATTTTTTGGCCTGTTTTCTCAGGCCATGTTTGACCATCAATAACTTTAATTACGGATATTAATGGTACATTAAAATTTGATATTTAGAAACTACGTCGACATAGGAGTCTACCAATATGTCACATGATGATATTAGAGTCTAGTAATTAAAGTTATTGATGACCAAACATGGTATGAGAAAGTTGACCAAAAAATATTACAAATCTGCTGGGACGGAGGGAGTATTTATTTTAAAATATTTATTTGAATTATTAATATCTGTGTTTGTGAATCATTACCGCTGATTTCTTCATAAGAAATCATTACCGCTACTTGTTTGTCCTCTTGCCACCACTCTATCAACTTATTGTACTCCCTCAACTTCACTAACATTGACTCACTTATTTTTGACATTTAAATTTAGAAAAGTAAAATCAGTGGTTAAAAAATCATTAAAATAGTAAAAAGTAAATTGAGTAAATGAAAATAACCTAGAATTTGTCAAAAAGAAAAAATAGGTCAATGTTAAAAACTATTCCAAAAAATAAAGTGAGTTAATGTTAAAAATATCGGATGGATTAGAAATCGAGTGGATAGATTGTACGGAGGCAGGCCTGTTAACCTCTTGCACAAACGCTGGGGTTCCTGAGTTGCATGTTATTCCGTGGCTTCACTGGCCTCGCCTCACCTCACCTCAAAATGTAAGGATTTTTTTTACAGTTATAAAAATATGTTTGATCATTAATATGTTTAACTATGCATAATAACAGTAAATACAAATTTCATATTTAGAAATGACGAATCCAACCATATAACATATGATAATATTATTCTTTATACGGAGTATATCTATTCAAATATGAGCGGTGGATAGTGAGAAACTTATATGTACTGTAGCACAAGCGTCAAACCACAAAGATAAACGAAACAATTACAACACAAAATAGATGAGAGTCCAATTCCAATCAAAATTAGGAAACTCAAACTAGATAAAATGGTGATTTGGAAAAGAAATCCAATTCCTAGGCAGTTTAGGATAATGGAGGGAATTCAAAACAACATTGGAATTGGATTCTGTTTCCCGTTCTCTATTGTTTATCACAGTAAATCAATTCAAGTTGATTTGCAACATTGATGCCGCGATGGTTGGGGATGAAGAGAAGATTAAAAAAATCGTAGTATTCATCATTACTCGGGAATTTAAAATTTTGTACTTCCAGTTGTACCCTGTGATCGATGTGTGTGATTTCCCGACATTATTGGCTTGGACCATGAAAAAGTTGCCTGCGCTACGTTCATGCGAGAATCTAGACTTGATCGTGGAAGATGTAGTATTGCGAATGAGCCATAAATCCATGCTTCACGAAGAGTGCTTAGGTGAAGATTTTTAAAGTGCATGCGTACTCCTGTCGTGGTCTGAATTTAATTTCGGCCATTCCCGGATTTAATAGAAATGACCGTTTAATTTCGGTTATTCCCGGATTAGGAGAAAACAGTCATTTCTATTGAATTCGGGAATGATCGCAATTGACCAATTTTTCAGACCACGACAGGAATACGCATGCACTTTAAAAAAAACTCGCAGGCAATGGCGGATCTACAGTGGGGGCACTGGGGGCACGTGCCCCCACTGAAATTAGCTTGAGAACAGTAGGTAGATATATCCATATAGGTAGTCAAAGCATGTTTCCTTCTTTTTTTTAAACTTGCTGTGCCCCCATCTTCTCTTAATTTTCGCCTAAGATATAGTAGGCTACAGACATAGAGTACTAACTGTGGGCTACTACTAGACTACTAGACTACTAGTAGAGTTGCAAGACTTGCAAGACTTGCGTACTACTCCATATTTGATTTTGTGAAGAATAATTGTGGGCTAGTACTAGATTACTCATAAATATTTATATTTATATTTTATTATTTATTCTTATCCTTATCTTTAACTATAATTAATTGAAATTGACTTAGTAAATTATTTTATTTTATCTTTTTGAATCCTATTCCAAATTATAAACAGTTTCATTATGTTTTATAAATAGCAAATTTTATATGTTTTTCTTCCATTCATTCAACATCATACAATACATTATCTATCTAATTTCTTATCATTCGACCATCTCGAGATTATTTTGGATTATATTTGGGAAAACTATTTTTCTTTATTGAGGAGATCTGCACTTAATAGGTATTTTATTATCTATTTTCTTGTACCATTTAATATATAAAAAATAGTTGAAACTTAAATGATTGATAACTACTCCCTCCGTCACAATAGTAATGACATAATTTGTTTTTTTTCCAAATTTAGCAAGAAATGAAGTCCCATGATTGCCCAGATTTTTTGTCCACATTCATCAATTAATCATAGCCATCCAAACATGTGGGCCACCACAAAAAAAATTAAACTTTATGACAAAAGCACTTCTACATAAACTAACGAGACGGAGGGAGTATTATTTACGTTTGATTGTTTTTTGAAAACTCAGAAAAAAAGTTTATGTTTGATTGTTTTGGAAACCAAGTTTCCGTATGTGATTATATGATATTTAACATCCTTACATTTTTTCTTATTAGTTTCTATAATTTAATTTTTCTTTAAATTTGTTTTAATATATTTTGAATTTGTAGCATTTATATATTTTATTTATGTTATTCAGATATGGAAAGATATTATAAAAGAAAAGTACTAGAAGAAAATACATCAAGCAGTGTGCATAATGAAAGATGTGAAATTTTATATAACTAATATTGAGCTTATAGTTTTAATTTATATTTTCAATTATATGTACTATTTTATTTTATTTTTAAAAATAATTATATGCACTATTAATGTGCCCCCAATGAAAAAAAATTCTAGATCCGCCACTGGCTACGGGCACCACTTGATGTAAGCCAAATTTGGCAAAATGATTTTTAATAGAAAAAAGATCGGGAACCCTACAAACCCCATTAATTATATTTTAAAAAAAGAGTTGGAGAAAGTGACTTTTCGATGTTAAAATTCCAATATTGCGCACTTTGTGATCTTTGATCTCTGTTTATTCAGATTTGTTTTGTTTGTTTAAGGTTGTGTTGAGGTTCAAACAAGATGAGTGATGAGGAAGTGAGGGATTATGATAGTTTTCCACTGGGCATGAGAGTTCTTACGGTTGATGATGATCCCATTTTCTTTAAGTTGTTGGAAGGTCTTCTCAGGAAATGACAGTAAGTGGTAAGTTTGAATGATTCTCTTACCTTCAAAAAAAATTGAGGTTTAGGTTGAGTTGGTTATGTTTTTTATCGTTTTTTTAATAGGTTTTGCTTACAAACTTCTTTTGTTTGACGTTGGGAAAATTTAAATTTAATAATGATATATAATATTTTAAAAGTCTCATCATCCCTTACTCAGAATAAATCTCACGAAAAATCTTAGATATCGTCAAAATTTGAAAAACGAAATAATGATATTTACTTCAAATAAATTTAACAAAGTGTGTATCTTTTGAAAAACGGTATTCCCATAAATTATGGAAAGACCAATGCTTAAACTGTAAATTAGAAGAAATCAAGATAGAATTTTTGAGTTGCATTAATCGGGTCATAAACTTATAACTATTGCACGTTGCATAATAAAATTTTAATATTGCAACTAAAACCTTTTACTTTTATATAATTATAATTCAACCACGTCTTTCCATATGCATATGGAAAGACAATTTTTCTCAATACTTTACCTAAATTAAATTCATAAAATTGTCAAAAATAAAATGTGAGCCAATATAAAAAAACAACTCAGAAAAAAAGTGTAAGTAACATGTACATATAGAATGGAGGAACAGAGAGAGTATCCACTTTCGTGGTATTTTTACTTCGACTAATAACCACTCCCTCCGTTCCATTTCATTTTGCTTATTTACTTTTTTAATGTGTTCAATGAGTATGTTTGACTATAAATATCTATAGTTACCTATAATAATGTCGCATAAAAATTAATATTTAGAAAATAGATGTTAGGACGAATCTAGGGATGGTCATGGGTCTAGGACCCGACCTAGACCCATTGGGTCGGATATGAGTCCCAAAAAAAATGGACCCACCGGGTTCGGATCCGGGTATGGGTCTAGATTTTTAAATATGGGTCCGGGTCTAAAATTCTAAAACCCAAACCCGACCCGTAGACCTATATATATAACCCTAACTATATGTATAATTTACCCGAATTTCTAAATTACTTTCATACTCTCTTTGTATTTTTATTTCAAATTCAACAAATAATATGAATTTTATATTTTTTTGAAAAAATAATTCTAATACATATTGAACATCAATTATTTGTATTTAAGACAATATATATTTTATTTAGTGAAGAAAAAAATATTAGACCCATTTAGGACCCATTTTGAACCCAAGACCTGTTTGGACCCATCGGGTCTGGGTACAGGTCTAAAATTTTTGGACCCTACGGATTTGGGTCTAACTAAATTTTCTAGACCCGACCCATAATCATCCTTAGATGAATCTAACAATATCTCACATGATATT
This sequence comes from Rubia peregrina, assembly GCA_032355705.1. Lineage (NCBI taxonomy): Eukaryota > Viridiplantae > Streptophyta > Magnoliopsida > Gentianales > Rubiaceae > Rubia > Rubia peregrina. The sequence goes on from JAULKK010007436.1 coordinate 7,559, forward strand.
TTTATTATATATAAATTAATTTATATTCACGGTCAAAGTTTAACTTTAAAAAAATAATTAAACAAAATGAAGTGGAACGGGAAAGAGTACCCTGCTTCTTCTGGACCTCTGATTTGACTTCTTATTTCGCCCTACAGCGGCTCATAATGTCAATTAATTGTCGGGGCTGTTTTCCAATATAATAATAATTTAGCTCTCCAAGGCGGCCCAAACCGAAAAGGTAGGAAGTAGCACACTGGCTTTAATGATCGGTTTTAATCCAGTAGAAGAATAAAATGCTCTCGCTGCCCTACAATTTGTCGTATTTCCTCCGTTACAAGTCAAATTGTATAAAATATTTTTTACAGTTTTCAATAAACATATTTATTTATATATAACTGTATATAAAAAGTTAATATTTAAAAATGCATGTTATGATAAATCTAATAATATCACATACAATAATATTATTGCTTATATATTTATTCAAATATACGGTCATAGTTTGGTAACTTTGACAAAAAAAATTGTATGCAGTTTGTGTTGGAATAGAGAGAGTATTTATTTATAAGATTTTATATTTTTCTCAAGTGCAAATCTAACTTTAGTCTAATAAAAAATAAACATATCAAAAAGTCTTTGAAATTTAAAAGGAAAAAATGGGAAAAAATTTGTTTCCCCTAATACACCGCTCTCTTAACCAACTCTCCTCCCTCTACCTCTCACAATACCATACCACCACAACCATATTCACCACATATTCTTACCACGGTCAGATGCCTCTCCTCAAAAAATGAAAAACACTCTCTCCTCCAAAAGCCAAAAACCAAACCCTAGTTGGGGGCGCCGTCGCCGCCAGCGGCCAGGTACACCCCAGCACGTTTTTCTTTGCTTTCATTTTTTCCCGTTATTTCATTGTCTCTAGTTGTAGTGTAGTTGTAGTTTGAGTGGGGGAAGGCTGTTCGCCGTTGCTCTCGAAGTCCTTCAGCGAGTAACACTACAACCAAATGGACAAGCTCCAATTTGTGATCAAAAGAACGAATCTGATTGGCGTAGCAGACGCCGATCAACAGACGAAAATAAGGAAACCGGCACGGGAGTCAGTACCAAAAAACTAGAGAAGCTTAGTCTGAACCAAAGCCGTAACCGAGCTAAACGGCGAAGCAAGGACCAAAACAGATCTGGCCGAGTGTCAAATCCTGTCGACTCCGGGAGGACAGAGGTGGGCGGTGTAATATGACCAGCAGAGAGCAAGGATGGACCGAGGTAAAGACGAACTCAGGCGTAGGTTTTTGTGATGAAACACGAGCATGTCAATGCCGTTCTGGCCGGAAATGTTGTTCCGACCAGTTAATTATGGTCTGACCGGTCAATGGTGCTTTGACTGGTCAACGTCAGTCTTCAACAGCAGAACGGTGGTCCGACTCCCTTACATCTAACCCCTTCCGAAATTCAGGCATAAAGCACATCCTACATAACTTCTCTTTTAAGTTCATCCTGGAAATCTATCCCCACCCCACGTATCATCTCATTGTCTTACTATATTCGTCACGTCCGACTGTAGCCACAACAGCCTCATGGTGGCCGTTGCGGAGAGATCATATGAATAGGTGTGTTACTGACTTTGTTAGTAGTGGTGATAGATTGTGGGCAATAGTTAATATAGGACATGGTCGGTAGAGGTTGCATGTCATGGCCCACTAAAAATGGGTCTTCTGTAGTAGTTTGTATTCGTCGAACGGAGCCTTCTGACATACAACAGAACTCACATTGGCCTGTAGCGCCACATCTATGGCGGGATTGGAGGGCAATGCTCCTAAGACGATACTTACTAATGGGTTATAAAGAAGTTACGTAGTAGCATGACTTCCCAGGATGAAAAGAGGTTTTAGATTAACCTTAATTTTCTATGTTTATTTTCAATTTTCTAGGTATGCTGGTCCTTTCGCGACTCCGGCGAGATTTAAGTAACTCCTTACTACTGATTGAAGAAATTCAGCTACAACCTCCAAAAATGTTCTCCAAAAAAAGAACTACAGAGTTGTTGCAATCCAGTGGGGAAGAACTTTGCCAACGATGAATAATTATAGAGGCATGCAGTACCGGACTACTTCAAGACAAAACGGACATGCGCTCGAAACTACCCAATGACACTGCACCGAAGATTGGAGAAATTCAACAATAACCTCTCCAAAACTACAGAGCTTATGCAACCCGGTGAAGACAGTCTGGAAGGATCAAGTAGCAGACTGACGATATTACATGTGGACTTCAATCAAGAAATTGGATTGAAATGTTCATTTGTGGAGGCTTACCCCACAGTGTGTGAGCTAACTAGGTGTTCAAGCATATATTAGATAGATTAGTTAGAGCAAGTCCAACAACGTCCCTATAATAGGGATTTTCATTAATTATAGGGATTTTACTTGGTTTTTAAGCTTCAACAGTTTCCTTATCCCATTCCCTAAAATTGAATGCATTAAATCATAACACAATATTCATTTTTCTATTAAATTTAATTATCATATTTTCTTCATTTTTCCGTTTCTACTATAAAGTACATTCGACTTTCAACAAAAAAAATAGAGAAAACTACTTCAATCTCGAGCTCGGATGGGATGCTCTGTAAGGGTTTTGTCAATAATGATTTGTTTAAAATGCTGAAATTATTTTCTTCGATTTATAGTTTATAGTTTTTGAATTTTTTAGATGTCATTAATCTAATTAAATTCTAACTTTTAGTTTTAAATTTGTTATATTGATTGTTTTTAAAAACTAATTATTAATTTTTGTAACATAAACATGACCCAC
>JAULKK010007466.1:0-10348 GCA_032355705.1 Rubia peregrina
ACTTTTATGATAATTTATGATCATTTCGAGACCCCGGGTGGGACCCCTCGATTCTCCCCGGGTGGGACGGGTCTCTCACCAGCGAGGGTCTGCGCATGACGTTTTACGTTTTTTTAAGTTCCTAGTTCACTCCATTGTTCGACGCGCGACGCGATAAAAACACGATGACAAAAGAAACAACACATGTCATTCATTTACATAGTTATTCTATCATTATTAAATTTACACAAAGTTATTTTTCAGTTCATCTGCGATACGACACATCTCGTATGTGGTACATTCGCGCAGATATTCGCAGGATGGCTCCAGTGTCTCGCGCACACGTCTCATCGAATCACGTCGCGGTCCATCAACGACATCACCACCACCGCGCATAAAAGTCGTAGCCACTTCCGCCAAGATTTCCTTCATCCGTTTCTCGATCTTCTCGTACATCGCTCCAATCGAACTGTTCATTTCCGAGAGAGCGTTCATCACCATTAGTTTATCGACTGCACGCCTCGCGTTTGCGTTCGCGTGCTCCGCCTCCAGCTCAACGTCCGAGACCTTCCGTGCGGCGTATAGCGACTCATCGATCGGATCACTAGCAGTATCAATTGACATGTCAGCCAAAGAGTTTTTCTCTTTCGCTTTAAAGTCGAAGATATCCTCCACATTCCATGCGTGCATGCTCTTCAGATGCGGAATCAAATGCTTAAACGATTTATCGCATTCGGGACAGACGTGACGCTTGTTGTTGTTAACAATCTTGCTTTCCATGATGTTTGTGAGATGTGCGCACGAGTCAAAGGTGAAACGTAAATGACGATGCCGCGCAACGAGCTTCTATTTATACCTTTTGTTCGGAATCAACGTTGAATGCGATACAACACGCACGCAAAAATATTAAGTGCGCACAAAGCCGCGATGAAGCAGTAGAGAACAACAATTGCTTTTCCAGTTTCACAATTTTTCATAGTCGGTGGCGGTGACCACGAAAGTTCGCTCGCGTTCCAAAACGTTTCATTCATCGTATGTTACGTCAACTGATTGTTGCGGTGCTATTTATAATTTTTCCATTTGATATTTCCCACACGTTTTACTTTCGGAACGCGTTTCCGTTTCTTCAGCAGAGCAGAATGCATTAACCGCTTCGCTTCTTCGTGAACATCGTTTTCTTGTAACTGCGGAAGACCCGGTGGTCGTTTCGACGCATCGCCGACTTTGATTCTTCTGTAGTGCACAAGAGCTGTTTTGTTTCGTATAAATTCATCCGGTACATTCGCCTCGGCAAGAACGTTTAGAAAACTTTCCCGCGATGGAACCGCTGTTTTACGCGTACGCAGCACATCCCCCACCAAATCGCCAATGTGACTTCCCGCCAATCGTTTTCCAGCCATCGTAACCTCACCGTTGGCGTTCCACGAAATCAGATCTTTACGTTTGCTCAATCGTTCCAGCAGTTGACGCGCAGACTTTTGTAACGTTAGAGGCATCAGTTCCACCGCATCATCCATTACCGCATCGTTGTCACCACTACCGCGCGTGTGCGGCAACTGTTGTTCGACATTACCGGTAACGCGATTGCGTAGTACCGTAAAATCATTCATCGCCTCGACGTGCTTCGCAACTTTGACCTGGTCCGACAGTGATGAATCTTGCAACGCATGCTCCATTTTCGTGTAGGTTTTTACGAGTTCGCGTTCGTTTGGCTGTTTCACGTCACTGAGAATATCCACATTGCCTGCCGTATTACGATCGTTTTGTTTGAGCCGATGAAACTCCATTTCGGAAACGAGCAGCATCGGTTTAGCCATTTAGAATATATTCTTGAGCAAATTGAAGAGAAATCCAATCACGTTACCACCACGTTGAGATGCTACGACTTTCCGCTTTTCCGCTACAGTACGTTGCTTGGTTGCGAGCTGTTTCAAAATGGATTCGTCCTTGACCAGGCGACGTCGTTGCGCCGGCGTTAATTTAACTTCGCCGCTCAACACAGTCCACGCGGCTTCTGCAATCGCTTTGAGGAGATCAGTGTTCGCGTTCTTAAGAAGTAACTTTCTCGTTTTCGGCGCACACTTGCCAAGGTACTGTAAATCGGTACGACACTTTTTCATGCGATTACTCATCGTGACCGCACGGAATAACATTAACAACGGAAGAATGAGATGCCTCTGCGTCACCTCTATTTATAACGTTTCTACAAAGTAACGAGGATACGCGGCAAGTATGTCGTTGCGCAACCGTAACGCATCGTTGGTGTCAGAGCGTAGATCGAAAAACAGATAGCTAAACGGTTTATCTTTGGTTGCCTTGTCAAATGCGTCGTTTACAAATCGCGTCTTTTTCATCTGTCGCCCGAGATGGGACACAATGGTTGCGTCTCTCGGGTTTTTGAACAGTACCACGTAATCGGCGTTTAGCGAATTCTCGCGCATGTACTTTCCCTGATTATGAAAATTCTGCACTAGAAACACGACGCTAGTATTTTCATGTCGGCCGCGCGTAAATAAATGATTCACGTCTTGACGCGCATTCGCCTCGGACATGAGATCATCGATAACCACGAGTTTTGTTCCATTGCGACCCTCCAGATACGCTTCTTCAATATTCGTATTAGACGGTAATCCTTTGACAAATTCTACGCGATGATCGCCCATGCTTTTCCTAATCTCGCTGAATACATCCTCTTGCGCTGCTGCGTAAAACCAAATGACGTGTTCAATCGGTGGCACGATGACGCGTTCACGATCGAGTATAACGCTCTTGATGAATTGTGTTTTTCCCGTGCGACGACCTCCCGCAAGAACCATTGAAAACGGATGCTTAAGCTTTGCATCGTTCGCAACAAATCGAAGTGAGTCATACGATGACATGATAGCAATGTTACCGCGCTCAGGGTTGCGCTATTTATAGCTATCGCACTGGACCCGTGTCCCCCACGGAAAAACACGTTGACACAAAAATCAATACTACAATACGTTCGTGCACATCGATATTTATTCTCGATACTAATATAATACATTTCCTACCATACATTTAATATAATTGTCTCTAGTCATTCCGTCAACAATGTTCTCGACAATAACGTTCATCGGAACACCTTGCGATCGATAGCGCGCAAAGTAAAGGCAGTAGTGTCCACACGCGTCCGAATCAAACGATTGCAGCTGCTGCGTGTTGTAGGTGATCAACGCGGGCTGTTGTACGCGAAGAAACTGATGCACACCATCGTACGCGTTTGGCGGGAATCCAAAACTGTCAAACACATCGATTTCTTGTCGCGCGTTTCCAAACAACGCGATCCAATGTTCACCGGGAAGATCGATTGGGCAACAGTTGCACACGAGTAGCCACACATCTTGCGATATTTTCGTAGCCGGAAGCTGATCGGCGGCGTATACACCGATAAAGTACTCGTTCGTCGTTTCGTTTCGTCTCAGTTTCTCATCTATCTGTTGCGTGTTCATGCCTGAAAGTTGGTCGTCACTTGCTTTGCTGGATTGATGGTGATGGTACTTTCAAACTGTAGGTACGCGCACAACGTTAACGGTTCGGGAACGGCGTTCTTGAACTTGCACGCGATGTTGATGTTTCCGTTCCGTTGAGGATCTTTGTACTCGCCAATGTTACACGCGGAAGGAGATATGTGAAATGCGTACAATGCGTATCCGCTTTTATAATCTTCCCGTCCGATCAGTATTCCATCGTCGCGATACTTCTTGCCCGTCGCCGAAAACAATTCCCAATAGGCGTTCTCGTATTGATCGTCGTCGTAGTCCATCTCTAGCGGAGCTCCACCGTGCACGCTTCCGTTGACGACGAGCGACAGTTCGCTTAGATTAAAATGCTGAAAGTTGAACGGATTCTTTTTAAAGGACCCATTCGCCGCCTCGTTGGTGACTAAACCGATGATAACTTTCTGAGGAAGCTCTCCGGACACAAAGTTGGCGATATTGAAACTTTTTCCGCCCTGTGGAATTATGTACTCTTTCACTTTGACTCTCGTAATTGGATAGACGACGCTTTGGGTGACGATACTTTTGTAAATTTCATCGGCCAGTTTGATGTGTCGAAGACGTAGCGACATGTCCTCGATCACAATTTTGTATGGCGCATCCGTCTTGTCACTCATCAGACAATACTCGTTCTTGTTCAGGTGAAATTTCAGACGACACGAAATAGAGTTAACAAGCGGGCGAGGTTGACTGAACAGGTCGGCGTAAATGCGACTTCTCACGGCAACGCGTTTGCTTTCCTTCGTGTACTCGAATCGACGTTTCAGTCCTTCATTCACGGCAACATCCCCTGCCCCTGTTGGCGCTGGATTAGCGTTGTCCATTTGCCCCGCCGTGTCTTTAAAGAACAGCGCATTTTGCATCCAACTTTCGGCCGCATCGCGTCCATACCCCGTTAGCATTTCCACAGTGGCGCGGAACGCTTGATTCGGTGTACGTTCCGTTACCAATTCAGTACCAAGCCAGCAATCGATGGTGTCAAACATCACCGCGCCAATACCGTTGATCACGCTGACTTTATCTCCGGCCACTAAATTGTTGTCGCCCTTTTTCACACGAAAGATTGTCACAACTTCGCTGTTAGCCAGATCAATGAACGTATCGCCATTATTCTTAATATAAAACTCAATCTCGGTGGATCCCGCTACCGGTCCAATAGGCTTGACGTACTCATAGCTGGAATCGACAACTTGACGTTGAACGGGCACGTCCATTGGCAGCTCCATGATTTCGGATAGTCCGCATTCTCTTTCCATTATCGCGATAACGTCGGTGTGTCTGAGATAGATTTCTTCTTCTTTTTCACTTGTGCTGTTTTTATTGTCGTACGTCGCACCTTTCTCACGGGTTGCGCTGCTTGACTGGTTGCCTTTCGTTTGTTCACGGTCCTATTTATAACATTTACCGGGTGGAACGTGTCAATGGCCTGTTTCCTGAATGCCTGCTTAACTGACGCGTCGTTATCGCGAACGTCTTCTAATGCGCGCGCACCAGCATTCAGTGCTGCCTTACCGACGCTAAGCAATCCTCGTTTCGCAATCGGTGCAATCGTTTTCAACAGTCCACGAAAGAGTCCACCAAACCCATATCCGCGCTGCAATGGCTGCGCCTTGAATATGGGCATATTTCCGTAACCGGCCTGCATCGTTCCGCGAGGCAATTTTCTAGTGCGAGTGTTCTTACGTTGCGCAACCATGATGCGTGTCGTTAAATGTACGCGCGTCGAAACGCTGCAACAACTGTGATACACGCAATCACACACCCGTATTTATAGCCATCAATCGGAACGATTGAGTTTACGTCGAAACAGTAGCGTGACCACGGCGTTACCGTGACTAAAACCAACCGCTTTGCCGATTGCATCTGCAATTTTGAACTCAATGGTGTTAACGCGTGACTTGGCAAGTGACATGTAGTACGGTTGCTGAAAGTGCACCGACGTGTAACGTTTCTCTTGCCGGTCGTGTTCCACAGCGATCACGCGCAACACGGGCACGTTCCCGTCGGGATGCGGTTGAGGCTTTATCAGATCCGAGTAGACGTACAACTGATGAAAACCACCGGTGGGCGATGCCGTGTATGGACTCGTCACGGTCCTGTCAGAAATGATGAGTCTATCGTTTGAAAAACCTAGCAAACGCGCAACGTCTCCTTTGAGTTTAATACTAGCGTTGACTTTAAACTCTCGCCCACTCTTATCGGTAAAGGTAACGTTCTTTGTTGAAATGACGACGCGGCGCGTAACTTCATTGTACTCTAGATGGACGCCTTTCAGTTTCCCGACGGCGTATTTCTCCGTAAGGTTGTTGACTTTCTCCACTAGACTAGCCGTGTCAGCGTAGTATCCGGATGGAACGCGTTTCGTAATCACGTAAGGCTTTTTGTCCTTTTGAATGCGAAATCGAATCAAAAACTTGTTACTTCCCTCGCGTATGTTATCCCATGCGCATGGATATTGAAGCTCGCTGAGCGCGACTTCCCATTGATCGTTCAGTTCTAGCGGTTCGCGCATGTTCACTTTGAAGTGAGAGACGGTGTTGTCCGGGTACATGGCCATCGAACTGTTACTTTCGCAGGGAAGCGAGAACTCATTGCGAGTCATCATGTCGTCGATTCCAACGTGTGAATGTCCTCGACCCAAGAGTTGAACTTTTCGGGCCAACCTTTCCACTTGACAAAATACAACGTCTTTCCACCGCGAACTTTTTTCGATGACAGCACCTCCTCGACGCGGTACTCGTCCTGTTTCGTTATGCGCTGTATCTCGCGCTCGTAGAATCCACCTTTAATGTTCTCTCCGTCGTAGTCGCGCAGATAGTAAAACGGCTCACGCGCGTCTCGTCGATTGTACACAATGAACGTTTCCTCGCTCCAATTGGGCATGTATCCTTTGCGGAAGACGCGTCGCGCTTTACTGATGCGTACCAGATCACCAATCGCGTATTTATAGGTTTTCGTCGCGCGCTTCCTCTTTGCCGGCGTTGCGTACAAACGTTGCCGAATGAGTGGCGCATCGCTCTCGCTGACATCGACCGGTCGCATTTTAATGCTGCGATGGTACGAGTGATTGTATCCGTTCACGAGCGGCTGGAGCACGTCTACGTAGCGCGTTGTGTTGTGCGCGGTGAAATATTTCCACATTTTATCTTTGTAAGTACGATTGAACCGCTCCGCAATTGCCGCCTTCATTTCGCTGTTGGTTGTAAAAAACTCAATGTTTTGCTGTTGCAGGAAACGTTGCACCTGCGCGTTGAGAAACTCGGTGCCCTTGTCCGTTTGAAGACGCTGCGGCTTTCGACCACTGCGCTGCAGAATGCGTTTTAGAGCGTCGAGGATTTCCCGTCCCGTCTTGTTCATCAACGGCTCAACCCACGCAAACTTGGAGAAACAGTCAATGACTGTGAGCAGAAACGTGTAGCCATCGTTGTCTTTGGAGCGCGACGACATGTCGCACAGATCCGCTTGCCATTGCTCGTCGATGGCGAGCACAATCGTTTTGTTTCGCGCAAAGTTGTACCGCACCGGCTTGTGAAGCGTGTACGTCAGCTGCGTCTCAAACCACTCGCGCACGTCGCGTCGCGTGATTGACGGTAACTCGCGCTTTGCCGCGCGGTACACATTCTCCTGTCCCGTAAAGGCACTGTCACTGTTCTTCACATCGTAGTAGAGGCGATGTAGTAGCGCGTTAACGGGATCGGCGGCGGACTCGCCATCGGTTTTGTTTCGCCGAAGCATCGGTCCCGTCGGACTGACGAACGATGACCTTGCCCTCGCAACAGGCGCTAAAACAGCGCGATTTTGGATTTACGTTTTCAATTTTAAACGGACTCGTCAGGCACGACCCCATGTCACCGTGTCGTCGTTGTGAAATAATGACCATTGCACACACGCGCGTACTTTTATAGTCATTTTTCCTAGAGGATCCAAGGGGTGACCAAGGGGGGCCCACACCCCCCATGGGGGGCCATGGGGGGGATCCAAAATAATTATGCCGTGACTACGGAAGCGAATAGTATGAATTCATAGGTACGTTGTCGACGCATTGCCGGGACCAAAAATGGAGACGAGAAAAACGCGTTCATACTAGATAGAGATATTATATACGTTTTACAATCTATTTACAGCACGCAATAATTAAATTTTCACATGTCCGTAGGGCAGCGTGGCCAGTCCGTCTTCGCACATCCACCTCTTGTCGTCGAAGTTGATGAGCGCCAGCTTCACTTGGCGCAGCGCGACAATCTCGTGCGCGTGCGAGCGAAAAGAACGCGTCTCGACGTACGTTCGCTGGCTGTCGAGTACGCAGCGGCGGTAGTGCTCGTGCGTCAGTTGTTGTTTTACCGCCGCGCTGCTAATGCCTTTATTTTTCATTGTGCTCCGTTTCTGCGAGAAGTACGTTTCGCGATCACGCTCGTCGATTTGAAAGGAGTAGCACTTGGCGCGCACGCCGACAAACTCGCTCATGCGACACCCTTCGAGTTCGTCCTTCATCTTACCGAGAACTTTTTTGTTGCGTTTTTGGAGCGCCGCGACGTCAACCGCGCTCATGCCGTTGAACACGGGGTGATTTGGCGAGTATCCGCTCCAATCAAACTCGTCTGCGTTATCTAGCATATCTGCGTAGATATCGCGCGTCCTGTACGGAATTAAACAATGAAAACATAATATATCATCGTGCAGCGTATATAAACACATGATCATTCCGAGGTGATGCTGTACATTGTATGATTTAAACTATAAATACATATTGTCTGGCGTATGTGAGCGGATCTGTTCATTAACAAAAAATATCGTAGCGTGTACACATGTTTACACTTAAAATACCATCGCGCAAAAGAGTAACACGTACACAACTCACCGGATTCTGTAGCAGAGCGAATCAGTGTCGGTAAACAGCAGCGTGCTCAGCTGTCCCGGATACTTTCTCTTCACGTACCCGTAGTGGTGACGCCCCATCCAGGCCTTGCTGTTCTCCAGAACCGTGAAGCCAATGTAACCGGGCTTGTCCAACGTCACGCTGGTCTGGTAGTTTTCGACCGCAGAGAGGTCTTCCGAGATGGTCGTTGCCGAGCGAAACGTGGGTCGAGCCGCGAGTTTGTTGAAGCGCTCGAGTGTGGTGACAAGCTCCAGCTGTCGCCGATTCCGTACATTTTCCATCGTCTTGCCAAACATGGCATTGTTCATCAACTTGTAGAAATCCTTGCCGAACTCTGACGTGGCGAGCATTCTCTGCAACGTGTTGAAATCAATGTATTTCTTCAGCCACGGCTTCTGATCGAACCAGAGTACTCGATGTATGCCGACAAGTTTCATGCCCAGCGAGAGGTACAGCTGTAGATTGCGGTAATGTACGACGTAGTTACGTTTCGGCTCGAGGTTGGGCACGAGTTTCTCGACGCTGACGTACGCTTCCGCGTTCTCGTTGAAGGTGTCCAACAGTTGCCGCTGCGCTGGCGACAGCATCGCGTACGTCATGGCTCGCTTCTCGGGCGCGAGCGGAAAATCCGCAAAGAGGTCGTGCAGCTCTTCTGGGTAGTCAAGGTCTACTTCCAGTTTGCATGCGCGCGCCGCATCTGGCGCGATGTCTATGATTTCCGCGGCTGTCTCGGGCAAGTTGTTCTTCCGAATTGCGATCTGCTCTTCCTTCTCCATCAGGAAATTACCAGTGGGAAGGTACTGGACCATGGAATGTCCGTAGAGGTTGTTGGCGTCGTAATACATCAGGTGGTCACGACGGCCTTCCTCGTCCACGTCCTCGTCCGCACTGGCCTTGGCGTAGCGCTGTGATATGACTGAGACTCCACCGCGCATACCCTGGAAAAAAATAAAGAAGCTTATTACGCGTGAGATATCAACAGAATCTGGGACAGAATAAACATATTCTTTAATTGTTGATCTGTGTACATTTAAGCGCTATGTTGTAGTTTAAAACATGAGATCGAACGCAAAGAACGCGTAATGTGTACAAACTCACCGCTTCGATAAACAGATGCGTGTCCACATCCTCAATCCTATCGAGCCGCACTCCCGTCATTTTCAGCCCGGCGTCCCACGTCAGTCCTGGTGTCGTGCAGTACCGCCACGGATCGAGTTTGTAGTTCTCGAGGCACATGGTACGGAAAGCGTGCATCACGTCAGCGAGCAACAGCACATCCGTGAGGAGATACAGATCGTGATATTCGCGCAGCGTTTTGATGTCGAACGCTGCCCATACAGCATGTGCATGAGCGTAGTCCTCGTCGCTAATGCCTTCGCCTTTTAGCGACGAGAAGAAGGCTTCTTTCGGTGGAAGCGCGGTTTCGTGGAAACGTTCGAACGAGTCCATGTACTCGTAGGGGTAGACTCCTTTCCGCTTGAGCAGCGCGAGCTTCGCTTCCACGCGCGCTCGTTGATTGTCGTCCAGTTTCGGTGTGCTGAACGATTCGTTTCTGTAGTCCATGTCGGCGTTTTCCGCTGCGCGGACCTGATGGGCAAAATGCGTTTGAATATAGTTGATGAATATAAAATTGATGAAAATATTTGAATATATTCAATGTTAAACAATCACGTCCGCATGGTACCGACAAAATATTGCTAACGTTTTGACTCGTATTTTGATACCGTACGCGATATAGTAATGCAATTTTGTGTTTGGCAGACTACAAGCTTACCATGTCCTCGAGCGTGTCCACGTCGGCATTCAAACGAGCGTGTTGGTTGATGAGGTGTGCCGAGATCATCTCGTCCATCTCGTCGTCATCGCTCTCGAGATCGGGACGCGGCTGCAGGGGTTCCTCCTCCAGCTCCTGTACGGGCTAAAATGACGACAAAAACGTTAATTGTCTTGTCATACAATATTTCATATTAAT
>JAULKK010007485.1:0-10346 GCA_032355705.1 Rubia peregrina
AAGAAATGACAATGTTTTGTAGAGACTTGACAGGGGACTTGTAAATGAATCCTTTTAAAACCTTTTTCCTAGCATTAGCATTACAGTTAAGGCTAGACACCCCTTAGATCACTCTCTTTTATTGGTAACAATAGCTAACTTAAATTACTCTCCGGGTCCTAAAGCTTTTAGTTTTCAAAATTGCTGGATTACCATAATGATTTCAAAAATAAAGCATCAGCTAACTGGAGTATGCCATGTGAGGGTTTTGGAATGCTAAAATTTTCACTAAAACTCAGAAGGCTAAAAGCTTATTTGAAGGAGTGGAATAGAATTTTTTTGGTAATGTTCAGGATAAAGTCAAAGAAGCTGAAGAAAAGGTTTTACAGAAGGAATTAGAACATCAACAAATGAATAATAAATATACCACATTTGAACTTAAATAAGCAAAAGATGAATTAACATTAGCCCTAACTAGGGATGAAATCTTTTGGAAACAGAAGGCAAAGGTTAAATGGTTAGAAGTAGGAGACTCTAGCTCAATTTTTTTTATGCCTCGGTCAAGGCCAAACATGCTAGGCAAGCTATTTCAAAGATTAAAAACGGTCAAGGCCAATGGAATAATAACCTAGATGAGATAGGAGCTGAGGCTGTTACTTATTTCTCTAACCTTCTAACTGATGAAAACAAAGACATAGAAGGTACTGCTTCTTCTTCATTATTGCAGAATATACCAAGATTTATTTCAGATCAGATGAATGCAAATTTGATGGATGGAATAAGTTTGAAAAATATTTAAAAGATAGTTTTTGGAATGGATGAAGATGCTTCACCTGGTCCAGATGGATATCCAGGTAAATTCTATTCTGAATGCTTGGATATCATAGCTACTGATCTCCAAAATACAGTTAATGAATTTCTTGCTGGGGTGCCCATTCATAGAGCAATTGCTTCTGCCTTTATAGTGTTAATACCTAAAAAGCAAATATGTTCTTCATTTAGTGATTATTGGCCTATTAGTCTCTCAAATCTCTTAAATAAAATATTTTCCAGAGTGTACACTGAGAGATTTAAACACATTATTCCTTATCTTATATCTCCTGAACAGTCATCTTTTGTTCAAGGTAGAGAATTGGTTGACAATGTGTTATTAATGTAAGAAATGATAATTTTTTAAACAATAAATCAGGAGGATTTAATGTAATGTTCAAATTAGATATGATGAAAGCCTTTGATAGGGTTTCATGGTCTTTTTGAACATGATGCTTTTAAAGATAGGGTTTCATGGCTTAATAGTTAAGAATATAATGTGCAACATAGCAGCAACAACATTTTCAGTTCTTGTGAATGGTAAACCATTTGGTTTCTTTAAATCTTCAAGAGGTATTAAACAAGGAGATCCGCTTTCTCCATATTTGTTTATAATATTCACTGAGGCATTTTTCAAGAAAGCTTGGTTTACTTTTCAGCCAATCAAGAATCAGTTACTTTCAATCGCCACACTCAGTAAATAGAATTACCCATCCTAGCTTTGCTGATGATACAATGGTTTTCATGAAGGCAAATAAAACCAGATTGCAAAATCTGAGAAAATTCCTAAATACTTATGAAAAAACAACTGGTAAAAAAATAAATTTTGGTAAATATCCCTTCTACTTGTCTAAGCATGCTAAGTCTTTTCATAGAAACCTCATTCCTAACATCATTAGAATTGAGGCTGGATCCTTTCCTTTCCAGTATCTAGGATGTCCTATTTTTATAGGAAGAACAAAACATACCTACTTTCAAAATGTTTTCAAAAATATGGAAGCTAAAATCTTAATGTGGTAAAATAAATGGCTGAACCAAGCTAGCAGATTAATACTATTTAAGCATGTTCAATCAGCAATTCCTTTGCATATCTTAGCTGTGATCAAACCTACAGTAGGGATTATTGATAGACTACATGTTTTGTTTGCCAAATTCTTCTGGGGAACACCTGAGTTTGGCCAAAAGAAAACTTGGAGATCCTGGTCTAATTTAAGTTATAAATGTTTAGAAAATGGGTTGAATGTTAAGGATTTGCATTTGGCTGTTATTAAGAGTTTCTCACTGAAACTCTGGTGGAAAATGCAAACTGGAAACAACCTGTAGACTATGTTCATGTGGTCACTTTCAGACTATAAAAATAATTCTAAAACTTGGAAAAAAATAAAAGGGATCAATAATATTTCTATAGCTAATACAACTTTAGAGGCTGGAGAAGGTAAAGTATCCTTTTGGAATTCTAATTGGTTAAATAGAGAGGCTTTGATAGATGTCTGGAATTGTGATATAGAGATTTCTTATCCACATCTCACCATATCTTAATTCTTCTATGATCAGGAACATTATTGCAATGTAATTAAACCTGATCTTTCTACTGATTTTTCATGAATCTATATTAAGAGAATTTACACTTTTTGACAGTTACAAAGACATATTAGTCTGGAAACCTGAAAGTACTGGACATTTTTCTTTAAGTTCAGTTTATGAACTTATAAGAAACAAAAAAAATACCAGGTTCCTTCATTTAAACACATGTGGTCTAAATTAGTAACTAAGAATATTAGTGTGTTTATATGGAGAATGTTAAATAGATTACTTCCTATCCCTGACATTCTTTAGGATTTCAATTTCAATTTTCCATTTTCCATCTATATGCTCACTGTGTAAGAAAAATTCAAATGATCTTCATCACATTTTTAATGGCTGTGAGTGGACAAGGATGATATGAGATGAGATTAATTCATTATTTGATGTTGAAAATGTTCATTGCTTGAACCTATGGGACATATTTTTATCATTATTAGAACATGGAAGTAAAATCAAAGACTCTGGAGATATGTATTAGATTACTTCCATCCATTACTACATGGTTCATATGGTGCACCAGAAATAAATGCATATATGATAATATTTCACCAAATAAGGATAAAATGTGCTCTCAACTTACTGACATGATAAAAATGATTTTAAAAATCAATGGGATAAAATGGAAGAAGGTAGAAGAACATAAGATAGTGTCCACTTTATTGTCTTTGGCTCCTGTGAATTCTGTGATGTAGGTCGGGAAAAATAGCATAGTGGCATGGAGATTACCACATAAGGAAGTAAAGCTCAATACAGATGGTTCAGTTTAAAGAATGGGGATGCAGGTACTGGGATGGTGATTAGGAACCAGCATGGTCAAGTGCTCATAGGAAAAGTCATTTTCTTCAAATTATGGATAGCTTAGAAGCAGAAATCAGAGAATTGATTATGGGAATGGAGACAACTTTTTTCAATGATTTTTCTGACATTCAAGTAGAGGTTCATTCTCTTAAACTACTCTTAAAAATGATAAGGAAAGAATTTAAGATACCATTGAGGTTTACAAACTTGACCAGAGCAATGTGGAACCTCTCATGTGAGACATCCTTTTCTTTTCAACACATTTATAGAGAATCAAATTATGTATCTGATGCATTAGCGAAGTTAGCTAGTTCAACAAAAAATAACCACACTTTCTAGCAAGCTACATTGCCTCAAAATGTTAAAGGACTTGTCATGTTAGATTCTAGAGAGTTTCCTTATGTTAGAGTTTCAAAATAATGTTTCTTTGGATGAGATAGTGTTGTGGTTTATTTATATCGATATGTATGGAGATGAAGGAAACCAAGCCTACTGCAGGATGCTGAAAGGAAGCACAAGGAAGCAAATTATTCTAGTTTTTCAAGGAGCACAAAGAACTGAAAAATGTTGGTAGATGTTGGATTCTATTTTCAAAGCGCGGATGCTATATTTTTATATTAAGTGCTTTAATCCTGGGGGATTAGTGCACAAGGAGATAGAACATGAGGCCACCTCTTCTTGTCAACATGGGGTATGGAGGCATGAAAGTGGCAGGCCATTCTAGATTCCGACATGGGGATTAGGCATATTCTTTTGCTAACTTGAGTGGAGGCAAAAGGAATAAGATTTCTATTGTGGCTTTATGCCTATATCTAACACAAGATAGATTCAATTAGAATGTTAAAATTCAGAGCAAATAGTGTAATATCTTTATTTACAGGTGTGGGGAGCCTAATAAATATCCCGCTCACTATTAGTGAGTTTTTGTTTTTTTAAAAAGTAAATAAGTGTAGTGAACTATCAATAATTTAAAGACAGGTCACTTGTAACGAGATGATCTCCTTAAAATTAACTACATTAATCTAAACATCACTATTAAATATTCATTTATATTTTTTAAATATTTTTATGTTTATTTATAGAGAAGGTCTTATGCGACACAGTCTAAACTTTAAGCAGTGGTATTTATGCAATTCTAACTCTATTCTAGCTCTAGAGACCTATATCCAGGGACCTATCTCTAATATTTTTCAAGGACCTATTTCTAATATTTCTCCAAGGAATTTTCTCCATTTTCCCATCATTTTCCCGCCAGCTGCAATCGGCCAAAATCTAAAAAAAAGTTCATTTTTTTAAAAATATTTTAAAATGTAAAAAATAATATGATCATCGAATTGAAAATCATTATTATCAGTTAGAACTAGCAAAACATCAACAAAAAATCATAATTGCAGCAACATATATATATGTATATATATATATATATCAACAAAACATTGACTACAACTAACAAAACATCAACTGAAAATCATAAACATTATAACCTAAAAATCATAAAAACATCTACAAAGTTTTAATTATTAATTTTAAAAAAGAAAACTACAGACATTAACCTATATCACACAAAATATACAAATCCTATCACCTAACATTCACTCGAAAAATGAAAAAAACACCAACATGTAAAATATACACTACAAACGTCAACTTATATCACCAAAAAAGTTACAAAATTTCAACTCTAATCACCTAAACCTCACCTTGCAAATGAAAACATCAACATGAGAGGAAAAAAACTAAAAATATCAACCCATATAACCCCAAAAATACTACAAAACATAGACTCATATCAATTAAATCTCACCCCAAAAATGAGAAAATCAACATTAAAAAATAATCTAAAAACATCAACCAAAAAGCTACAGTACCTCAAGAGTATAAATTCTTCACTCTGAAAATCATAAGATATCAACAACTCTTTTTTTAAAAAAAATTTACAACTGTCAACCTATATCACCCAAAAGCTACAAACATCAACTCATAATACCTAAATCTCATATGGAAAATGAAAAACATCAACAAGAAAAAAAACTACAAACATCAACCTGTATCACAAGAAAAGGTACAAACATCAACTCCTATTGCCTAAATCTCAGCCGAAAAATAAAAAAGCATTAACATGAGAAAATTAAAAAACTACAAATATCAATCCATATCACCAAAAAAACTACAAATATCAATCCATATCAAATACGCCTATCCCATATCACCCAAAAAAACTACAAAACATTGACTCATATCAAATACACCTCACCTAAGTAATGAAAAACATCAACATGAGAGAAAAAAGCTACAAACATCAACCAGAAAGCTACAATATCCCAAAAACATAAATTCTTCAATATATATATAATATATATAACCGTGGCCGACCAAAATATGTAAACTTATACCCAAGTTCCCACTTAGATTAGTGAGAATATGAATGGGTACAACTGTCCGCTTAGATGACTTTGGGTACAATTGCACTTTCAAAAAATTAAGGGTTATATTTTTACATACTAAAGAACTAAGGATTATATAAGAACTTAGCTCTACATCATATATGGGTCTATCTTTGAAAAGTTAGCAAAGTGTTCGCACAGCAAAGAGCGACCACATATTGATAAGTATGCACCGTGTAGTCAATGCTACTTATGCGGAGAAGCATCATTCACTATAGCGGATAATACACACGCAACTGCTACTCTTGTCATGATATATACAACG
This sequence comes from Rubia peregrina, assembly GCA_032355705.1. NCBI lineage: Eukaryota > Viridiplantae > Streptophyta > Magnoliopsida > Gentianales > Rubiaceae > Rubia > Rubia peregrina. Next base: position 5,881 of record JAULKK010007485.1, read on the forward strand.
TGACCTATCTACACAAGGGAAAGTTTCACAGACACCACAATGACCACGACCAGCACGATCTTTGCACCAGATGTCACCCCAACAATGTAGGCCCAATTGGTCTATAAATAGACAACAACTTGAGATATAAAGGTAAGCAACAATTAAGAATCATAGATACTATATTCAGTAATAGAGGATATTGACTTCACTATTAAAGCCTTTACCCTGGATCCTAATCGGGATTTTGATTAAAGGATTCAAACGTCGATGTACCTGTTTGTTGCGAGCTAGGATAGTTACCATCATTTGGAAGGAACAACCCCATCATTGGCATCGACTATGGAGGACTTTCAATAGTTTTCACTGTTCCTTTTAAGTCATGGTGTTGAAGACCAAAATATCAACAAGTCCTGTAACAGTGCGAGAACTTCTTAGAATATGTCGTTCTATCATAAACTCTTAGTTGACTAGGCAGTTTTAAGCCCTTTGACATTGCAAAATTATGCAATTCTTCTATCAGCGGGGAGTGCTCCACCTCCTCATCTACTCTGTGACCCCAAGTTTTGTTGGAGTCTTGACCATGTCCCTTCGTGGCTTCTTCACTCTTCTCCGGTCCTTCTCGAGTTCCTGAGGAATTTTCTACTTGTCTCTACACTACTAGAGAAATGACCCACGGCTTCAGTTCTACAACACTTATGACTTTGGTTATTATCCCTAAAATAATTAAAGTAAAAGGAGAGTGGTAAAAAGTTCTCCTTTTACTTCGATTGAAAATAACCGAAGTCATAAGTTTTACCCAAACCGGAACCAAAATTGCAACCGACGTCGGGTGGATTAACTTTGGTTGTAAATAACCAAATTTTAAATGTTTTACCAGAAATCACAATTGACATTAGGTGGGTGCCCAATTTTGGGTGACCTGAAACCAACCAAAAGAAAACTATTGGGATGGAAATTGCTATTTTCTTAACGCAATTTATGCCCATTTTTTGTTGGTGGTTAGCTAGAATATTATGTGTTTTAGAAAATAGAGGGTTAAAATCACCTTGTTATTCACCCTGGTTTCCATAATCTGTAAACATTTAGTGTCTAGTGCGTTTTACCTCTAATTCAGTCAGTTTCTAGATGTTTTTGTGTGCTTATTGGAGACCATCATTTGATAAGTCCATTCACAAGTATGGTTGTAGATTGAAGGCCATCCACGAGGGTGGTAGTAGATTAAAGGCTACTTATCGATGTGGTAGAAGGTTGTTTTTTCTAGAAGAGAAGAGGAGAAATGGTCAAGTTTTGAAGCAACAAGGGAAACAAATGCATATGGAATGGACCATGCTATGTAGCACGGACCTCGCACATTTTGAAGTTGCAAAATGCTCAAGAATGGTCACGAGGAATAGACCGTGTAAAACTACATGGTTCGTGCACTAATATTATACTCTATTTTAATAACATTTGATACTCATATTTGTAATAGATTACAGGTTTTACTTTTTAGAATTAGATAATTTACCAATTAGAGGGCTAGGATCACATTTCATCATTTTGTATCCTAACTCCTTGATTTGTGAAGTGTTGTTTAGTTGGAGCCTTCCATGACAGGCTTGAGGATTGAAGATTGAATTCGAAGCAAAGACTGAATCATTGGAAGAAGGTCATTCACAAGAATGGTAGAAGATTGAAGAAGGAATGAAGAGAAGGCAAAACATTTGATACTATCTTTTAAAACATTTCACATTTCATCATTTGATACTCTTTTTTTAAAACATTTGATACTCATATTTGTAATAGATTGTAGATTTTACTGTAGAGAATTGGAAACTTTACCAATTAGAGGGCTAGGATAACATTTCATCATTTTGTGTCCTAACTCCTTGATTGTGAAGTGTTTAATGTTTAGTTGGAGCCTTCCATGATAGGTTTGGGGATTGAAGATTGGATTCGAAGCGAAGACTAGATCATTGGAAGAAGGTCATTCACAAGAATGGTAGAAGATTGAAGAAGGTCATTCACAAGAATGGTAGAAGATTGAAGAAGGAACGAAGAAAAGGCAAAAAAATGGGTGAAAAGCATTGGACCAGGTTTTGATAATTATCCGCGATGATTTAATGTCTCTAGATAGCATCTATGAAAAGATGTTTTTTTTAAAAGGTTTGTCATCATATGATGCTTTTTTTATTAAAAAAATCCAACGATGTTTATAGGTTTATATCAATTTTTTTATACTTATGTAGTTAATGTTTATTCTGTTTAGTTAATTCTAGTTTGTTAGAGTTTATACTACTTTCAATTGACGTTTCATATTGTTTGTTGAGATTTATTTCAGTTGATGTTTTATACGTTTGTTTAGGTTATTGTTTAGTTGATGGTGTTTGATAAATTTCCAGTGATGTTTATACTTTATATCATTTTTATTGATGCTTATGCTCTTGTAGTTTATGTTTATACTACTTTCAATTGACGTTTACGTGTAGTTTATTAAGGTTTATACTTTGAGGTTGATATTTAATTTGACAATTTAAGCTTTGATGTTGATGATTTGTGATTTTCAGATGAAGTTTCGTTAGTTTAATTTGATATTTTGAGCCTTTAAATTTAACGATTATTTTTATGTTTTATTAGTTGTAATTGATATTTTATGATTTTTAGTTGATGGAATAATTCTTGTTAGTTTAAGTTGATGTTTAATATTTATTTATTTATTGATGTTTTGCAATTTTTTGATGTTTTCTTTGATATTTGTTGTGGTTTACAGTAGGAGTGGAGATGTGGAAAATAATGGTGGAAGAATTGGAGTAAAGTCCCAGATGTGGAGAAAAATAGAGAAGAACTGCGGAAAAATGAATTTGACTTTACGTAACGAGCGATCAACATTGGCCTTCTCTGTAATAACAATTCAAAATTTAATTTGACCTTACTTAAACAAAGATCAACCCTGAATTACCTTTCTTTGAACATAAGAAAGAATTTTCGACTACCCATAACCAGCAGTTAACGCCAACTTAATTTACTCTACATAAATACTTCAATATAGGTTTATCTTTATTTGATCAATGGTCAAACATCAAGACACTCTCAATTAAAAATAAATAATATGACGAGTTTCCCTTAATGAATGATTATAATCTCATTTAAATCTCTATTAATACTCAGAAAATGAGTTTGAGTTTCCGTACCGAGCAGTCAACATTAACTTTTCTTCGTAATAAAACTTGAAATTTGAATGACTTTATGCAAGCAATAGTTAGCCCTCAATTACCTTTCCATATATGGTTAACCCTAAACATAAGAAAGAATGCTTGACTACCCGTAATCAGCGGTCAACATCAGCTTAATTTACTATATGTAAACACTTCATTATAAGTTAAACATTATTTAATCAATGGTCAACTCTCGAGCCACTCTCCTAGAACCATTAAAATGAAAAATTAAATTCGCAGTATAATAATAGCATTTTACTACAGTTTTCCTCTTTCTTTGGAGCCGATGGAAAGTATGTTGGAGAAATGAGCCTTACCAGACTATTCACCTAACAAAAAACAATCTTGATACTCCACACTTCTACGATCTTTATTATAATAATGACTTCTATCCATGACAAAACCTACATTCCAACATATGTTTCATTAAATTATATGTTCACACACTACCAAGATCGTTTTTGTGCTGATTCCCTTTCAAATAAAATTAGCTATACTATTATGTAAACAAAAATTGAAATTTAAAATCCTAATAACTAAATAAGGATGAGTTTCCACATATAAAATCATGTTTTTCATATAAAATTGACAATAATAATGAAGTTTCTACATTCTACCTACAAATAGAATGACATGAGTTTATTAATTTACTTATTCCGTAAAAATTAGGAAGTGCCTTAAATCTTCAAACCCCTAATGGTTGACGAAACACTCTGTATTAGAGAAAAAAATTAGTGGTCAACTTTTCGTTTCGTTGCTCCGATCAAATTGACAAGGACGATAAAGAAAAAGAAGTCAAAACCAAGTTAAATAGGGTTAAACACATTTTCACCCAACGTCGTTAGGGTCTTCTCCCAGTTTCAGGTAACCTAACATCGGATACACCTTTACCCGACATTGGGTGAGAGAAACTTTAACTTTAATTTTATTCTAACCAAAGTCAAAAAACATATTTTAAATTTCATTTATTTAGTAACCAAAGTAAGATAAGAACTTTTTTACTTCAATATATATAATAACCAAAGTAAAAGAACTTTTAACTTTGGTTAATAGCTGTATTTTCCATAATTGAAGTCAATGAAGCGTAGTTAAAAGCCTGTTTTATAGTAGTGCTTGTTATGCTGACGAACTGCATGTAGAGTTGCTCCCTGTTGTGCTAACGAACTGCATGTGGGGGGATTCCACCTCCGGTTATCTCCACTCTTGACCGGGTGGTGAATTTAGCGGTGGGGGTGGGGGGGGGTGGAATCACATTGTCTCCCTGACTTGTCGATCATCTGTTCCTTAACA
>JAULKK010007495.1:0-10346 GCA_032355705.1 Rubia peregrina
TGTTAGCCAAGTTTTCAAAAGTTGTATTCTTGACTCTATTTCGTCTGTGTCATCTTCGATAAAGGACACTGCTTCGTTCAACCCTCATTAAGAATGTTCTCAAATTTTTAGCATCCATAGTTTTTGTAGGGAGATTAATATCACTTAGTCCAAGGAAAATTTGCATGACAAAGCATTATTCTTACTATTAATTTTTCACTAGTCTCTCAGACCCTTTTTGCAGAGAGATAAAGGGTTGGGTCTTTTTTTACAGAGGGAAAGGTCTTATTTGTCATTATCTTCAACTTGTTGGGCCTCTCACCATTCACCACTACTTTCTCCCTCTCCCTCTCCCTCTCCCGCTCTTTATCCTTTTCACCCCCGCCGCTCCTCCTCTTTATTCATCCTCTTCCACCCCCGATCATCCTCCTCATAGTTCCCACCTCTAAATAGGAGTCCGACCCTGTAATTGGGTGTGAGACAAATCCCGCGACTGAGTGTGAACAACCCACAATTTGGTGTGAGCCAAATATTTTTATTTCCTGTTCCCCTTGATTTTCTTTTTATGTGACTCTTTTTTACCCCTCATTAAGTCCGGTGAAGTTTTGCATGAAATGCCAACCATCAGAGCTTCTTACATGGAGCTCGAGTGCCGTCTTTTTCAGTTAGAATGAGGAGACGACATTTTAGTCCTTAGGGCATGAGGTGGAGAAGAAAAAGGTGGAGATAAAAAGGTGGATAAGAGAGGCTATGATGCTGATCATATGTTGACTGGTGAGGAAAATATAAAATTTTAGGGAAAATGACTTGGGAGGTCATTGAACTCCCTCCATCATATGTTATCTTATTTTTTTTGAACATTTTTGGCCCATCATCTAACAAAACTGCTAAGTTGTCACCCTTTCATCCAGCGAAAGCATCAAGTGTTGATCAAACCATCAATATTAAGGGAAAATAGTAATTTCTCCTTTTCTCCTCTTCTTTCCTTTCATGTTTTATGCTTTTTCTTCCTTTCTTTTTTTTCTCCTCTTATTCTTTATGAGCTGTGACACCTTCTCTTTCTCCAGCTCGCCCACCTGCTCTTCTTTATCATACTGATTCAGGCAATGCCACCGATCTAGTCGAGATCCCTTCAGTGGTCCAGTTGAGCTCTCGCCGATTCGACCAACGCAGTTGGGTCTAGCTGAGCTCCATGTCTGTTCTCTTGAGTACCCACACCCAGGTTCAAGTGGCTTTTCCAGAACCCATTAGTTTTTTTCGAGGAAGTGACAGTTGGTCGATGAGCATTCCCAGTCGATCTAGTCATATACTGATGGAAGAAGGTCGAGTAGCCACCGATCGATCCTATAAATGACAATTATTGGGGCATTATGAGTCAGTGATGATTACCAGAACTAGTGGCGGGTTGGAATGGGTTGGAATGGGTGGTGTGAGGGCTGAGTTGGTGGTGGTGAGGGATGGGGTGGTATTGGAAAGCTAGAATAGGGGGTGGCAAAGGCTGAGCTGATGTTGGTGAGGGCTGGGATGGTGGAGACGGGATAGAATGGGTCGTGGTGAGGGCTGAGGTAATGGTGGCTGGCTGGTGGTGGCAGAAGTTGGTGGAAAATTTTGTTGTTTTAGGATAGAGGGTTGGATTGTAATTTTTAAAAAATATGGGGGGATGGGTTGATAAATAAAATTTATAGGGACAATATATAGATAAAGAAAATGCAGAATGATGGTTTTTTAAATAGTAAAGAGTGAAAATCCATTTTTTACGCTCAACTAACAGAGAACACTTTGGAATTAATGCTTTTACTGGACGGAAGGGAAATGATTTAAAAATTTTGTTAAATGAGGGGGCCAAAAGTGTTCAAAAAATAAGGGGCTAAAAGAGGACGGAGGGAGTTCAGGGGCCTCCCAAGTCGTTCGCCCCAAATTTTAAATATTTTAAGGATTATTATGTCTCATAATGGGTTGAATATATTTAAAAAGGGAAAGTGTGTAAATTTTCCTTAGAAAGATTAAAAAGTATGTAAAAATGGCTTGGCAGAAGAAATATCATGAGTTAAATCCGCCATCCACTTTGAGCCGTACCTTGTATCCTTCTGACACACAAATGCTCTTGTACCGATTGGCCTATGATTAAATACTTACTCAATTGTTCCATTATTAAAAAATATAAATGTATCAACCTTGTGTACATATTTAATATTTTCCTGATTGTCACTTCGTTCCCTTCAAGCCAACATTTGTGTCACTATATACCTGTCCAAACCAAGTACAACAGTCACACATTTTCCCAAATAATATGAATATATAATTTTACAAAATTGCACATATGTTGTACTTTATTCTTACCTAAACTGCACGAACACACACATTTATTCATAGTTAAAATATGTAGTCAAATAATGATATAGTGAAAATTAAAAACTCTAACTATCTTCCGGGTTGTCTCCAAAGATCTTTCTTAACTTTTATGGCATTTAAGTTTTTAAGTGAATTATGAATGGATTAAACAGGGGATGATTAATTTTATCATGAATACGCAGAGTGGCGACCAAGGTAGATGAAGTTAAATGGAAGAAAACCGGCAGGAATTTTTGTAGTCATAGTGGGGAAAATAAAAAAGGCTACTGGATCGAACCCCGATCCATAAATTATATTTGCAGTTCGAGAAACTAGAATTTTATTGCCCGAATCTGATGGTGATAAAATATACACTTCAATGGTTATAAAATATGGGTTCATGCTGAGTGCACATAAATTTTGTCTAAGCTACTCAAGAACATTGAGAACAATTACATTCAGTACCTTTGCCTTAACTTTAAGACTAAGTCTGGTCATCATGAGTTGTCCACTACCGAGAAGTTACAATCAAAACAAATGAGATAGATTTCTTAACTTCTCTGAAGGGAGTCCACAACTTTACCTTTTCTTCTTTTTAAGGAAGACTAAAACATTTACAGAAGATCAAAAATAAAAGAGCCTACTTTTGTCTATCTAGAGTCATGAATGGGGCCTCTTTGTGCAAAGAAGTATTCAAGAAGATCAAATGCTTATCGAGTATCATGGTGAACAGGTCACACATAGTGTTTCAAATCACAAGGAAGCTTGTTATCGTTGTGGGAGAAAATATTGTCATCTTTTCAAAATCAGTGATGAAATTGAAATTTATGCAACGAAAAAGGGTAATATTGCTCATTTGATCAACTATTCTTGCATGCCAAGTTCCTAATCTAGAATCATGATTATTAGGCCAGAAGAGAAAATAAAATGAAAATACTTTCTCTCTCTAACTTCTCTCCTAGCTAATTTTCTCTCTAATTCGATCTTTTCCTGCAGTCGATAACGGCTAATCTTTTCCATCTTCTGCCCGGTAACGGTTAATTCACCACCACCACCATGGCGGCTCCGCTACTCGGCGTGAGCTCGCCCACCTATTTACAAACCCTTCTAACCTCCCGCCATAACATCAATCCTCTAATTCAGATGACTCTGCATCCACTGCGACAATTCAAAGGAGAAAAGGCATGTATCTTCCCACAGGCGGAGATTGAGGAGATCTCAATTCCCTTCGGTCACGCTCTCATTGGCAAATTCTCAAAGGGGAGACCATCACTCGAGCTGATTAGAAAGGAAATCAAGAACATTGGCCTCCAAGCTGACTTCCAGGTAGCGGTGATGGATTCAAGGCATGTGCGTCTCACTTTCAATCATGAGAACGATCGGCACAGAATCTGGAGTAAACCGGTATGGTTTCTCGGTGCTCATTTAATGAGAGTCTTAAAATGGACAGTTGATTTTGATCTAGATGAGGAACCACCGTTTGTCCCAATTTGGATTAACATTGAGTACCCCCCAACCCATTACTTTCACCCTGAAGCATTAAAAGAAATTGGGGACTCCTTAGGAAAGTTTATCCAGGTTGATTCTCCAACAAAGAACCTTACTAGACCCTCAGTTATAAGGATGTGTGTGGAGTTTGATAACTCAACAAAATTTCATTCGTTTCAAGACTGTTGGACATATATTGATTATATCATGCAAAAATTAGATAGTGAAAATTGAACGAGCAATTTAGATATGCAAGAATAATAAACTTTTATTGATTATTCAGGCATACAATTAGAAAAGTTAAATTATGAATAATTAAAGAATACATGCGATAAACAAAATCATATTTCAAGAAATAACAAAGTGATGGAGTCACGAGTAAACTCGCTGCCCTTGAAACGAATGAGTCTCTTCTTGGACATCGTTCCCTAGGATAAAACCATCGAAGGTAACAATTAACACATAAGAGTTACCTCGGATTCACGCAAGGCCCAAAGGACTATCAACTCGACAGAGCAACCAATGGAAACTTAAAAGGAGAGAAAGAAATGAGATTCAAGTTTAGAATATGGAGAGACTTGAGAATGTTATGAGTTTCCTGATTGACTTAGAGGCTCTATTTATACTGCTCTAAGACATCCTAATCATGGAAACGTGATATTCTAATTTTTTGTAATCAGAGTAAAATATTCTTCAATCACCAACTCATCAAATCCAAGAACATTACAAGAATACTTGAATGAAATCTGCTGGAAATGGAATAAATATCTACGCAATATTCTTCAGCGTACTAAACATGGTAAACTGTGTATTCATTTACAAAAAGATATCTCTCAAAATGTGGAAGTACTTTGTTCTTATCTCTTAAGAACTACACACAGGCAATTCCATATATATTACGTTGTTGGGCCTTCTAGAGACTTCCACGTGATCCATGCGCATTTTAGACTGTCCAGAAAAAAAATCATCCTGGGCCAATTTCCGACCAATTTTCCTCTTTCAAGTGTGACATTTCAAACATCCATATCTCATTCACCCTTGATTCGTTTTGAGAATTTAAATAGTCGAGTTTATAGTACTCGTGGAGGAGAACCCAAAAATGACATCAACCGACCCTATATCCATTCGGATCCTACTCAAAATTATGCCTAAAAGTTGACGAATTTCAACCTTTTAACCATCATTTTCTAACACCATCATCCTCAACCATGTTCAAACTAATGAGGTACTCCCTCTATCCTAGCTCAATTTTCTGTAAGAGAAACAGAAGGGGTATTTATGTACAGTGGAAAAAGACTTCAAAAGCTGGTCAAAAGTGGCAAATGTCACTATTGAAGTGACTGATTCGTTGGGTTTTATCCCCTATGAATAGTGCAGAATTTGAATTAAAAATTAAACTTGCACATCAGTTTTACAGACTAACTGTTCCCTCCCTAATCCCCAATTTGGCTCCAAAATTTTTCGTAAAAGGTTACAAAAAATAATTTAAAAAAGCCTCCAAAAAGGTGAAATGTACACATTGGAATTCGTGTCCCTACTTCTATAAAAACAAAACAACACTTATTCTTCCTCTATAAAAACATTAAAGGCCCTCAGAAAGTTCATTTCTGGTTAATTCACTGAAGACTGGCTCTTTCCAACCTAAGGTCCTCAAAACTTTATCTTCATTGAGCCCTCAATGCAGCAAGGGCTATGATGGTAGGTTGCAATTTAATAGACGGGGAGAGGAAGTAAATAGCACAAATTCTACTTCAGCAGAACCAAGTAGGTGTTCTTTAACACAACACCAGGCTTGAGGCAGCAGCTCGATGGGGTGTTACCACCCGGACAATCAGTTTCATATGGGCAAGAATGAGGCAGCAGATAGCTGCTAGGAAAGCTATGACAGCAAGATCAAAGAGACGTGGCAGGCCATGTCCACCAGAAAACCCATCGACACAGAGACATTGATGGTCATACCACTTCCCAAAAGGTAAACATGCAGAAGTGTTGTTGATGGCCTTCATATTGGCAAAAGCATAGTCCATCGGGCTATAACAAACAAAGAGATAAGGAGCCATACAAACTCAGTTCATCCATTCTTATCAGCAAGTGCAAATCTAAAAAGGATGGAGTGGTTCTTATCAAAGATTGAGTGCAACATGCAGTTCAATGATATGCACAACATCATTCATATTGATGAGAAATGGTTCTACCTTACCGAATCTACTACAAGGTACTTGCTAGCCCCAAATGAAGTAGAACCATATGGGACTCAACATAACAAGCATTATATACCAAAGTTAATGTTCCTATGTGTTGTGTGTAGGCCTAATTTTGATATTGATGGGAACTGTGTGTTTGGTGGTAAAATTGGTGTCTTTCCCTACACTGAACGCATTGCAGCCAAAAAATAGTATCAATAGGCCTAGGGGAACACTTGTGTTAACACCAATTAAGAAAATAAATAGGGATATCATTAGAAAGAAACTGATTCAGGATGTTATCCCTACCATTAAAGCTAGGTGGCCAGTTTGGGCTAGCAAACACATATCCATACAGCAATACAATGCCTCCTCTCATTTATTAGAGAATGATCCTGAGTTCAAAGAAGCAGCCAACTCAGATGGTTTTACAATTACCCTAGTGTGCCAGCCAGCAAAGTTACCAGATTTAAACATCCTAGACCTGGGGTTTTTTGCATCCATTCAAAGTTTACAATATGAAGCACAAATTTTGCAAGCTATTTTCCATGCATTTGATAGATATGGCCCTAAAAACTGGATCTTATTTTCATTTCTCTACAAAATGTCATGATTGAAATCCTTAAAAATAGAGGAGGAAATAACTTAAAATTGCAACATATGGGGAAGAAAAGATTGATACGGTTGGGAAATTTACCACATAACTTAATTGTGGACTCTGAAATTGTGAGGGGTTGTTTAGAAGAAATGGTTGATGTGGGAAGAACCAGGAAAACTGGTGATCTTCTGTTATGTATGGAGATTGGGTGATAGTAAATGTTTATCTAATATTTTTGTAGGGGGTTGCTACTAGTCTAAACATGCATTTTAGTTTTGAAAACGTGTTTATAGTGAAACCTTGTAAAATAGGGATGTAAGTACCCTTGTTTCATTTTGGATGTAAAATTAGAATTCTAAATGTAATGTGTGAATGCAGTTCAGTTTGAAAAGATTCGTTATAGGAAATCATCAAATAATAATCAAATTTAAAATGCTGGCTAGGCACGAATTATTAGAGTCACACATATAAACAATCCATATGAAAAATGTTGTCCAAAAGTTCAGATTCAACTAAACTTGGTTGTGTAAATCAGATATAAGGATAAAAAATTCATCATCATTAGCTTTAAGCTGCTAAGACTCGGTCACATTAACTCTAATAATATCAGGTTGTTTTGAAATCATGTTAATGCCCCGCCAAGATCAAATCAGTTTTTCAAAGTGAAAAGCATGGATGCATTTACTCTACTCATCCTTCACAGCTTCATCATCGATTTCTAACCAACCAAATAAACTATGAACCTAAAGTGACAGAAAGCTACCGCCTCACCAAGTTCTAGGTAAGTCTGTTGACCTACCTGTATGGTTGCGTTAGTTGTTCACGTACACATTCACAGATTTAGTAATCCAACACTCCATCTCAATCACTCTCATGTTTTATGACAACATGCAAATCCCAATGGACATCCCAAAAAATCAGTTTTCCTGCGTTCAGATCTAATTACATGCAACACAAATAAGATTAAAACTTGGTTTTCTAACAGTATAAACAGTGGACTAGCAAATTCGGCCAACACAAAGTTGCTCGCAATTAGAGTCAGAAGCACAACCAACAGGAAGTGCATCATAGTGACACAGTAAGATACACAAGAGCAACAATTTCGGCCAACACTAGGTGGCTCGCAAGTAGAGTTATGAACACAACCGACACAAAGTGTCCCATAATATAAAAGTATAAAACACAAAGTAACAAATTCATCCAACACGAAGTGGCTCACAAGTAGAGTTACAAACACAACCGACAATACAGCAGTATAAAACAGAAGTCTAACAAGTTCATCCAACATGAAATAGCTCAAAAATAGAGTTATAAAAAAACCAACACGTAGTGGGTCATAAAAACAAACGAATGAACCCAAGCAAATGAAATTGAAACACACGGATAAACAGAACCAGGTAGAAGTTGGTAACAAAACCAAAAGTAGAATTCTTACAAACAGATCAATTAGTGCCTGGACAAAAAGCCGTGCACCTCCATCTAAAGTTGTGCACAAAAAGTCCATTACTTAAACATCCAGATCAATTAGTGCCTGGAAAATAGATATCAAACAGTTAGACAACTATGTATAAGAGCCACAGGAAACATTCTGAAAATAAAATGTAATAGATAGATAAAACCTGAAGTTGGAGGCAAAAATTTTTTTGGCCTTTTAGGCTCAACTGGAGCACAACCATTTGCAATGGCCTTCTCATACATTTCATACATTTCCTTACGAACTGCAAAGGTAGCACAAATGTCCTTAGTATAGGATCATTCACTCCTCTCCCTTTTGGGCCAGTGCCAGGGAAATAACAGGCACCTTATTTATAAAATATGGGCTCACCAAATTTGATGCTACGATAATCAAAGTTTTCTCCACGTTCGAGAGAGACCTCAGAAAACTTAGTTTCAGAACTGCTAGTTTCAGAACCCTCAGTCTCATAACCCACAGTTTCAGAACCCATAATTTCAGGACCCTTGCATAGAGAAACCTTAGTTTCAGAACCCTCATTTTCAGATAACGAGGGCCAGGAATCAAAGTTAATGGGAGAGAACTGGGTAGCCACGGGTATATCTGAGCAGGTGAAGGAGTCGTCACAAAGTAGTGAGTCACTCTCAACTTCAGCATGTTCAACACCAAAGAGCTAGATGCTCCGGCACACGAAACTGGTTCATGAAACTGGGATTTCACAAGGACTTTCAAGAGTGAGCCATGGGCAGGGGATGATTGCTCTACCTTAACCCGGTCACCTTTTCCCTTGTTCATGGGATGTGACAGTATGACACACAATCAAACAGCAACCAAGCAGACAAACATATGAACATAACAACCAGTAAGGACTAGAAAAAAACATTGAGTAAACATGTAGATGTGTAAGGCTTTTGAACAAGTTTCTGCATGTACAGGAAAACTAACAAATAAGTTTTTTTTCCAGATCTACATGGACATACTAAAACATGGTAGGAAAAACATATGCAATAATTTAAGAACTTGATAAACGCATAGAGACTGCTGAAAAAACATTTTAAAATATATTTTTCCTAATAAAACTCTATTTTTACACAAAAATAGTGTAGAAAAAAATCTCAGTTATTCCACAACCAACCCTATTTCAGACTAGAGTCTAACAAACATCAGATTTTCACAACAAACAACCCACATGCGTCCACATCTACGAACCCCTAACAAATTTTTAACCCGAAAAACAAAGCAATCCAACCGATAACAGAAGAAACTACTGAAAAAAGGTCAAAAATATTCATAGGTAAACCTTAAAACAGACAATCGAACACAGAAAATGATGATGTCGACGGAAAAAATGGGATTCAAACAAACAACCCACATGCATCCACATGTACGAAACCCTAACAATTTTTTGTTCGAAAAAATTAAGTAATCCGACCCATAACAGAAGAAAGTACCCAAATAAAGTGTGAAAAATCCGAAAGTAAACCGTAGAACATCATATTTGAACACAACAACTTACGATGTCTAACTAAAAAGTGGGATTCAAACCCATGGCTGTGATTTTTTTGGGGTAAAGGCCAATGAGGGTTTCAAGAGTTGTGACAGTATGAGGGTGTTTCAGAGGAAAAGGAAGTGTCTGATAAGAATGGAGCGTTGTACAAAGTTGGATAGGAATAGAGTGTTTCACATCTGAGACGGAGAGAGGGGATAGCAATGGAGTGTTCTAGAGAGTTGGAGAGTTTAAAGTGAGGGAGCTTTGGATTTTGAGAGAGATGATAAGAATGGAGCATAATAATTGTGGGAGAATGAGTGTTAGAAATTGAAAAACGGGGAACAGGTGGGGCCGAGCTATTCAATAACGGAGATGGAGCGTTGGGATTAAATTTAATCCCACCCACACGTCAATTAATAGACATGAAAGCTCAAATCAGAGGCAAATAATTAAAGGGCCAGGCCCAATTGCAATTCAGAGCAAAGTAAGGGTATTTTTGGATTTCTTGCTGAGTCACATGGCCTTCTTTTGGCAAGTTTCAGAAGCTGAAATTTAAGTGAGGACGGCCCGAAATGAAAAGTACGTATGAAGTTTGAGGTGGGACGAAGGGACCGGGGGGGTGTAGTCAATAACCGCTTTATATGCATTGGATGATACGAAAAGTTTGCATTTATCAATGGTCGTTAGTGGTGTCAATTCGTGTAATCGTGTCGGGTTCGTGTCGGGTTGGAAACGGTTCATGTTACTATCGTGTCGGGTTGATACGTGTTGAATTTTTTTCTCGTGTCGGGGTTCGGTCGGGTCGGGTTACTGTCGTGTCGGGTT
>JAULKK010007512.1:0-10346 GCA_032355705.1 Rubia peregrina
CTCCACACTTAGTTTGGCACAAAATCATTCAAAGAATTCAAAAATTTCTCCCAAAAACAACTGAACATGTTTCCAATAAGAAAGCTCCTCCACAAATCAAAATAATGCTAAATCAAGTAAGTAAACATAGAGCTCAACAGATTACCCATAATTTCAACCAAGAGATGAAGAATCCACACAAGAAGAAGCAAAATTGCTAATTTTTTAGGAAACTGGCCCAAAATTTTGAATTATCCCAAAGGAAGGGGAGAGTGAGTGTTCTAGAGGAATTTTAGTGAGTTAAACGAATCCGAGGGGTGAAGTAATGTACTATGGATTATTATTTTCAGCAAAGAATGTGAATAAAAAAGATGTGCAAATGAGATAAGGATGACATTTTCAAAATTAGAGAGTGAGAGGGACAAAAGTACCAATCAATTTATGCATAAGGGAGGTGTTTATGTACTATTTACACCAACACCTAGGGGAAAAAGATTTTAGGTTAATTAATGAGACAAGAATTCCATGTTTTAGCTCAAAATATGAATTTCAAAAAATTGATTTTTTGGCCCAAAAATCGCCGCATATTAAGTCTGGCACCAGGCACCCCTCGTGAAAATACCTAGCATGGCCCGTGCCAGAACTCAGCACGAGCCGTTCCAAGAGGAATGAGCCTGCACGAGGCCACTCGTGCCAGATGGGTGTGGCACGAGGGCACTTTTGTGAATAGTGCATTTTCCCTTCTTTTTTCAAAAATACTTTGTCACCTAACAATCCATTTATATTTCACTCAAAAATAATAAGACTTGAACTCAAATTCATCAATTAACAAGAGTTTCATCTAAAAAATCTGTGTCACAAACTAAAAACATGCAAAATCTATCTACTAAAAACATGTCAAGAACAAAGAAAGAAAGACCACGTATGTTTATTGTCGTCATCACGACTTATTCCTTTTTCATGCATTTTAATTGAAAGAACCTACCGTTGGGTCTCCAGAGTTTCCATTGGAAACTTCACCCACGATGACATCCTTGTGAATAGGTCTCCACAAGGAATCATTCTTACCTTTAAGCGCTTTATTTTCCAAGAAGAGTTAATATCCATTCATAGCCCAAACCGAATCCTTAGCTCTTTCCTTGGGTTTGGGAGGTGGTCAAGGGTGTTTTACATCCTCACCACTTCTCGCAACCCGTTTCATGTGAGTGAGCATATAAAAATAATCCAAGATAGATAAATTATCACTAACATCATACAAGGCCATAGTCTCATAATGCTCATCACAGTTAAAGTTCATGGGAGGATTCTTTCTATAACTCTCACATTCTTAAAAAATCTCATCACTTATGCTATCTTAATTGCTAGCATCAAGGAAATTATCATTATCCATCATGTGAGAGTTATCATGTTGAACATATTCGTCACACAAAGTTATGCCTTTACACGTAAGAGAGGGATTAGGCGAATAATGCTTAGACTTGTAAATATCAAAACCAACTCTATCCATGTCACCCTTTAAGGTTAGTGTTCCTGAATGAACTTTGATCTTAGTCCTTGATGTTTTAAGAAAAGGTCTCCCTAATACAATTGAGGGTGCGCTACATCTAGGACATAGAAGTCTGCCGAAAACACCAAATTGCCCACTCAGACCATCACAGCCTTCACTAGTTCATGAGGAATAGCTTGGGAGTGATCGGCCATTTGGAAAATTACCCTATCTCTTTAAGTTCACCTATTTCTAGGTTCTCATAAATGCACAAAGGAATGACATTAATAGAAGCTCCTAGATCCATCATAGCATTTTTCACCAATTTACCACCTAAAGAAATAGGAATTGAAAACATATCGGGATCATCACATTTTGTAGGCAATTTTCTATGATTAAGAGTGGCGACTCACCCAATTTTCACTTTACTTATTTTCTTAAGGGGTTCATTCATCTTTCTTGCACATGCGACTTTCAAAAAATTTTGCATACGAGGGAACATGTTCAATCTAGTCTAAGATCGAGACACTAACCTTCACATTCTTGAAGATTTTTTTAGATATGATCATCATTGGTTGTCACCTTCGGTCTTCCCCTAAATGTATTAGGGAAACGCGGTTGGAGATTGACCCTTGCTTTGGGTATTGATGGGTTCCTCCACAACCAATTATTGCTCCTCCACGTTGGTTTTGTTGTTTTCCATGACCAAATCGTCCTCTTGTAGGATCTCCTTCTTGGGCTTACGTAACTCCTTCCCGCTTCTTAACTTCAAAGCGCTCACAATCCTCATATTGATTTCCGGTTGGGAAGGAAGTTTTCTGGACTCTTTGGCCTCAAGTATGCTTACCTAGGTGGCAAGTTTCCTGACTTAAATCTCAAGATTCTTGATGCTCGAGAATTCCCTAGTCCCGAGATCTTTAATCTCTCGCCTTGTACGCTCCGCATAGATATCGTGTTTCTAAGCCAATTGAGATATTGCTTCAAGAATTTCCTTGCTATCGGACTTGAAGAGTGAGGCATTATTGTTAGAAGACCCTTCTCCCATCAGATAGGGTTAAGGTGGAGCTTTTCCACCTCGATTGTACCCTTGCATTTGGTTTTTCTCATGCCAATGGAAGTTGGGGTGATCGCGGTACCTCGGGTTGAAGTTGTTCGCGTATGGATCTTGACTTTCTCTGCCTTGGTTTCCACGGAACCCTTGTTGTTGTCCCCTAGCAAATTGTAGCCTATTTCCACCATTTTTGAAATCAAACACTTTAACTTCCTCAAAGTCCACCACCACTTGCAGGCACACATCTATGTGATGACCACGATTACAAACACCAGGCACGTTTTCTTGTTGGACTCCCCTTTTCATGAACTCTTTCATCATGGAAGCAAGAGCCTGGACTTACTCATTTACCTTCGAGGATTAAGATGGTTCATCCATGGGGTTCACCCTAGACCTTGTGCCAAATTGTCTTGTTCTGTTTGCCATCTCCTCGAAGAGTGCCATTGATTCCCTTGGGCTCTTATTGGCGGTAGAACCATTGCAAGCGGCGTTCACTATACACATGTCATCATCGCACAACCCTTTGAAGAAATAGTAAACCAAGACTCCCTTCTTGAATGGATGATACGAACAACTAGCCAACAATCTCTTGAATCTTTCCTAATACCCGTAGAGGGACTCATTAGAAAACTAAGAGATGTTGGATATTTGCTTCTTTAACTCCGTGGACTTTAAATCAGGGAAGTATTTCTCAAGAAATCTACGCTTCATATCCATCCATGAGGTGATACATCTGGGCGGTAGATAGTATAACTAATCTTTGGCTGAATCCCGAAGTGAGAAGGGAAACACCCTCAGATTGTAGTCTTCCTCCAAAACACCCGCCGACTTCATATTGGTATAAAATAGGTGAAACTATGAAATATTCTTGTTTGGATCTTCTTCAACCATCCCATGGAAAGTCAACAAGTAATTAATTAAGCCACTCTTGAGTTCACTCGTCATATTGGGCAGAAACGATGGGAAAATGGTGCAAACGGTTGATTCACCAAGTTTGGAGCCATCAACTCTCTCAAAGTGTGGTTGTCCTCCACTATTTCTACTTTTCTACGGCTACCTAAAGTGGTTCTTGTGGAACTTCCAGCCTAGGTCTCCTCTTTCTTTCTTGCCTATTACCTGTGCAATTCGTTGAACTATGTAAAACTCCCAAGTTCCTGGCACATATATGTACCATAAATCGGGAATAAAACAATGGCCAACTAAAATCAACACTAGCAAAAAGGGTTTGAAGTAACTAGAAAAAGTAAGAAAGCTCAACAAAAAAAACCAATAAAAAACAAAACAGAAACAACAATACTTACTCAACTAACACGTTATGTAACTTAACTACTAGACCGTTAAACTTACATTCCCAGAAACGGTACCAAAATTTGACCCACCCCCTCCCAAGAGTCGTTAAACAAGAGAGGAGGACAATTAGGGATCAAATATAATATTTGTATGGTGCTCTCATTCCTACTACTATACTACCAAGAATAATAGATAGTGGCAAGTACCGGGGTCGTCCATAGAGATGTTAGGAATCTAACAATCAACTAAACACAACCGTGGTTGGGTCGTCAATCCGATCACATATTAGGAATAAAAAATGTTGTGAAAAAGTCATTGGGGGGGAGTTTGTACTAATAACTGCTAGCATGAAAATGATCACAAGAATTAACAATATAAACTAACACTCAGGGAATATTTGCATATCATGGTCAATGTTGATTTGATCATCGATTTTATCAAATATAAGAACTTAACCCTATTATAGTTTTTGTGTCACGTGGTGCGGACAATGGTCAAAACTTCTCTTTATCTGTCACATAGAGGTGCATGTATAAAATCTTCCATCAGCCTCACCTCTACAGCTAGGGGAATGCAACAACGGCCATGGCACATTGCGCAGGTCTGATTCTTCCCCGTGCGATTAAGTCTCGGGCGGAACACCACGAACGAACTACCCTCAGGACTATAAATGCCAACAAAGTAGCCGTCTTATCGATGGCTTCTAGGATCAACAAGATAATCCTATTTTTCTACCTACTCAATCTCTACCCGCAACCTTATGGACCTCTTTGGTCGGCTAACTAGATGCATGGTCGATCGTGACAATTAACAATGGTAACCTTCGTGCACATGCCCAGTTCCGGACTATCTCACCCCAATCGCATCTAGGTTTCCTTAACTAGGGAGTACCAATAGTGCACCAACATGAAAGTAGACTCGGTGTGCCAAATAAGTGTGAAAATCATGAAATTCACAAGATAATTAAGAAAAAGCCAACATAATAATCATAAAACACATAGAAATATGTAGATCTAGAAATCTCAAAAAATAAACATTATCACATGAATACAAATAGAATCCCCAAGTTGGATCCCTACTCCCTAAGCATTGAACCCAAGTATTTCATTGGATTTAACACCTTTAGGCAAAATAAAAATAAAAAGATGAAAAGAAAAGATCCTAGAGAGAAAGTAGTATGAAATTGGGCCTAAAAATAGGCCCGAAAGTCTCCAAAAACCCTAGCAGCTGCCACTGGCGTGGGGGTGCCTCTTGACACGGCCTGTGCCGGCCAATGAGGCTCGTGCCAGCCAAGGGGCACAGGCCATGGCACAGGCCATGCCGCTCGTGCTGGCATGGGAAAATGATTCTGGCATGGGCTATGCCAGTCGTGCTGGCACATCCCATGCCATCTGGTGTGGGCCGCGGGTCGGGTCGGGTCTTCGTTTTGCTCCTGCTGATCTGCACCATGTCGTTTGGTGCGCCCCATCGGCTGAAACCTTGTTTTGTTCAGTAATTTGGCATGCCCTACATCATTCATCATAACCTGTGGGCTGGTCTTGGCATTTTTGACTTGAAATGGTACATGTCGTGTGAAACAGAACATCCCTCTCTCATACTTTGCCGATTTTGGAGTGAAAAAAGGGAGCCCTCGTGCCATATTTTGACACGGCCCATGCCAGGTGATATGGGGTGTGCCAAGGCCCCCTGACATGCTATATTTTGACATGACTCTTGGTGTTGACCGTGCTAGCTCTAGGCTCGTGTCGGGCTTGTGAAGTCTGTGCTGGCCGTGGCTGGTTCGTTTGGCTAACTTCTTTGCTCCGCTACGGGTGAAGAGTTGGTCTGATTTGGGGGTTCTTAGTCAGTTTTATAGCGCTTGAGAAGACGAATCCATGGTGACAACAAAAAGTGTTGATTATTCTATGATTTTTCCAAGAATGCCATGAGACCTCGAACAACGATCCCTCCGTTTCTTTTCTGTCCTTCTTGAACTTCGAATCTACCTTTCTTGGTCCCAATTCCATATACTACCATAATCTATAGTCTGTGGCCTTCAATCTACTACCATCCTTATGAATGGCCTTTGGTATCTTCTTCCATCCTTGCAAATGGCCTTCAAATATCTATTACTAGCCTCGCAGATGGCCTTCCACCAAAGAAAATGAAAAAGTAATCACGAGAAACCTACTAATGAGATCAAAGAGGAAAATCTAGGCGTCTGTGAATACAAAAAGTCCATTATTATCAATTAAGTCTACCCAAGAAGTATTTGGACAAGAAAACCAAAAGTGGTCATCTAAACCGTTTGTCGTGCAAACCTAACTAAAACTAGCAATCAACCAAGCAAAATATGATAATAAATGTGTTAAATGTGTCGGCTAATGCATGCATAATGGTGCACATCACCTGGGGGGTTATGGTGCATGCCAAGCCCATGAGCTAGAAGTTGTTAGTCTTTAGACCTAAGCCAAGACTCAGCCACAACTCGATAAAGGTGGATTCATGTTTAAGAAGACTTACCCACGAACCGAGAAAGGCAGAGTCATGTAAAAAATTATTCAGCCACAGACCGAAAAATGTAGAGTCATATTCAAGACTTAGCCAAGAACCGAGATTATAGCAACCACGATGCAACCCTCGATCTAAAACCCTAGCAGTCTACTATAAATACAAGGAGAGCAACACTGGCTCATGTAAGTAGCACTAAAGTGAGATCTCTTTCCCATGAACGGACTTGATCGTCAGAAATCTTTCACCAGAATCACTTCCGGGACCTTTCTTGCAGGTTTACGCTGATCATACGGTGAATATCAACCATCTGGTCTGACCGGGAATACGACATCAGTATTTATTTCAGTTCACTATATTTTTCACGATAATTTATTTTATCATTATCTGTTACGTTGGAACATGAAAATTATACATATCTTACTGTTATGTGCATAAAGACAAAGGTAACAAAAAATCGATACGCGAATATTTGTATTTATATGAAAATTCACGTTATTCAGAGTTTATCTACAGTTCAGGTCAATTCATCTAAGTTCATATCAGTATAGCATGAATTTGATTTCATGACATTTAGATTAGTTAAGTCATAGTGTTAATATTTTTATTATACTTATTTTTTATTCCATTCAAATTAATGTATTTCAGTTCAAATCAATTCACCTTAATGCAGTTTCACTGTAAAGAAAAACCATTTCATTATTTGTTCCACCTTTTTCTTAGAACTCTATGTTCACTACATTGTAATTGGGAGTATCTCATATCAAACTGTGTAGCTTTCAAGCCATGGTTAGATTCCCGAACATTTCCATCACCGAAGATTCCGATTAAAAAATAATCAATGCAGTTCACTTCATATTAGTAGTTCCTTTGATGAAGTCTGTCTTTTTGCATCATTTTAACTAATTTTTTTTAGTTTTTTAATATTTAATAACAAGAAATAAATAAATTAAAATAAAAAATATTTATAAGATAAAAAATATATTTTTGATAGATAAATATTCTTTAGTAATAAATTTTAGTTTTTCAGTTTAGTATATTAATTAAATTTATTTCATTTCAATTTAGTATAGTTATATTTATTTCAGTTTAGTTCAGTATATTTATATTATTTTATTTCAGTTAAGTTCAGTTTAAATCAGATCAGATCAGATAAACTCTAGAGAACAGGGCCTATATCGGCAAAAAAGTTATGATTTACAATAAAATAAGAGAGTGACTAGTTATCTTTAACAAATACTACTTCGATATTTTAATATTGATACTCTTTCTATTTCAAGTTGATCTTTTTTATACTGGCACCTTCTTATTTTTAAAGCAAAAATAAGATTATTTTCATTCACTCAATTTACTTTTTAATCTCCCAATACAATATCCTTCACTTATTTTACTTTTTGAAAATAATTGTGCCATTGACATGGTTCCATTATTTAAAGACCGGAGGGAGTATCTTATTTCTATAAAGTTTATTATATTTTCCATTTAGTTATTTTTGACACTTCACTTATATACAAGATTAAAACTTATTTATATAGTGAAGTGAGGTAGACATGCATGTTGGGATGCTGGAAAAGTGAAATTTTAGAGATAAACTCTCCCACCAAAAGTGATTGAAGTTGATAGAAAGTAAAATTCACAATTATTGTGGTTACAATGATGCATGACAGAATCATACATGGAAAATTATATTACAAAATCAAATCAGAAATGTATTCTTTCCTTTACCTACTTCTGTTCCATCTATAACTCTATTTATCCCCCTCCCCCAAGCGAAGAGTAGGATTGCTAGCAACGCAGAGCTTTGACCTAAAAAATTCAAACCGATGACGAGGTAGACCATTTGTAAAGATGTTTGCAATATGAAGTTTAGAAGGAACATGGGAAACCTTGAGCTTACCAAAATACACTAACTATCTCACGTACAAAAAGATAATCAATATCAATGTGCTTAACTCTCTTATGTGAACAGGATTTAGAGCAAAAATGGAGCAATGTTGTTAATTATCTCACATCACCAAAGGAGGCATACGAATCGACTCACGTAACTCCCAAAGAAGATTCATTAACTAGCCTAACTATACAACAGTATTGGCCATATCACAATATTCTAATTTGAACTAGAATGAGAGACCATAGGTTGCTTCTTGGTATTCCAAGAAACCAGGCAACCCCCAACAAAAATTTCATAACCATATATAGACTTGCGAATTTCAATGTAGCGAGCCCAATCGACATCAAAATAACCAAGTACTTGTAAAGCAGAGAGATTTGCGCAAAAAGACAAACCATAATGAAAAGTACCTAGAACATAGTGCAAATTCAAGTAAAAGCCTGAAAATGGTCATCGGTAGGAGCCTGCAAAAATGACTAACTGTATTGACAACATAACACAAGTTAGAATGTGTGATCGATAAGTACTGAAATGCACCGACTAAAAATCGATAAATAGTGGGATTACTTAAAAGACTTACTGGAGAAGCTAAGCAAATGCAAAAAAGCCACAAAAGGCGTGGTAATTAGCATGGAATCCTGTATTCCTGCATGCATAAAGATGTCATTGGCATATCTTTCCTAACCAAGGAATAAACCATCTGCAATGGAAACAACCTTCAAGCCTAAAAATTGCTGTAAGGTGCCAAGAACGATGATCCTAAAATCCAGATTCACACGATTAATGAAATTATGAATGAGAGAATCATCATTTCCCATAAGTCTAATATCATCAATGTAAACCAATAATACAATATAGAGGTACCCTGTGAAAACACAAATAAAGAGGTGTCTGACAAGTTAGATACAAACCTCAGACCAATCAGAAAAGAGGTAAAACGTTGAAACCAAGCATGAGTTGCCTGCTTTAACCCATGAATGACCTTGGACAAAAAATAGACATAGTCTATACGCATAGGATCTTTGCAGACTGCCAGTTGCTCTATGTAAGCTGAAGAGTCAAGAACACCATTCGGAGAAGCATTTTTCACATTTAACTGATGTAACGACCAATGTCTCAAAATAGCCAATGATAAAACATTATTGATCCACATTCTGCGGGGTCACTAATAAACCATCCTTTTCACCGGAGATAAATTAACCCACAGAGTGCTTCAGAAAGATAAGAATTTTACATTTTGCTCCCGTAGTCACTCCACACTACCAAAGGGTTGCTAGTGGCAAGTCCAAGGTTATCCAAAGAGATGCTAGGATTCAAAAGCTAACTATGCAAGACTCACAATCCAGCGTCACTCCGATTCTGTGTTGGGAATAGCTAGTGCATGAAACATATTTTTGGGAAGGGGGTTGTCTATAAATTACTGAACATGAGAAATAAGAGAATACACCATATTAAGCTAACACTTGGGGATATTTTCATAACATGACCAGTGTGATCCTAATTTCTATCAAATGCAAGACATATAAACCTATCCCAATGTGTATTTAACATACTGTGGTTAATAGTCAACACTTCCCAATGTCTGTCACACAAAGGTTCCCACGTCTATTCTATCAACACCATCTCTATAATTAGGGAAAGTGTGTCGTGCGGTCCAAACGATCTGCATTCTTCTTTCCCTTAAAAATTTACATCCCGAACCTCCACTATGAATGCTTCTTCCTAGGCATATAGTAGCAAAGGAATAGATATCTTATGATGACTCTAGGGTTGAAACGATAATGGTCGCTAAACTACAACCCAAGTTGATACAAACTATTATGTTTATCTATCGACGTTCCTGACCCAATCGAAATTAGGTATAAACTTGTGTGGATTTGGCGCTCACGACCTACGTACCTAGACATACGTAGTCGGGACTTGCGATCGTGCATATCCCAACCGGACACTCCTAAGGTGTTACGGGATCAGGCTTATCACCCGACCTCAACGCAACCCCAAGCACTCATGCGCACCACAAATGTGTTGCGGTCCCGTGCCGCTCAATGCGTGCTTGCGAACCAGCCTCCCTAAATCATGACTCACACATCTCTGGGTCATCCAGTGCCACCCGGCTAATTACACACGGCCCGTGATGTTCCCATTTGTGCTCGGGACGC
>JAULKK010007533.1:0-10345 GCA_032355705.1 Rubia peregrina
ATCTGGGTAGCACCACAGCTTCCCATCACATTCCCTCAAAATCGAACGAAGTTAAATCCATTACTTTGATTGTTAAAGCTGAAAATGAGGTATTTTTCGGCCTTGAGGTACTTTCAACCAACCTTACTTTCACTATTAAGTCACTTATTGATACAATATGTTGAATCCTAATCAGTATTTAGAGATTCTACCTTAGTCCTTCAATAAATAGGTTCTTCACAAATGCATCATCTTCTCCTAGGCCTACACTTCTCATTGTTAGTTCAAGATATTACCAATATTCATCCACAGTGTGATTACCATGTTTCTTATTACTTAATTACGAGTGTATTTCCATCAAGTATGTGATTGGAACCTGAAACAAACAATGTCATGTAATTCTTTCCCAAAGAGCAAACAGTCTCTTCCGGTATATGCTCTTGATAATTTTAACTAAACATACTTGATTTCACATGGGCTATTGTTAATTTGAGGCATCCATTTTTTTAATAAGGACAAAAGATAGAATTTGAATATGTTTGGGTAGGACCATGGTCACCCATCAATGTGCCTCATTCGTGGCTGAAGTTAGAAGATCCCGAGTCAAACCGTGGACTTTTATTGTTATAGATGTAGGATGGGGTCTTTTCAACCTTAAGGTACTTCCACCAAACCTTTATTTCACCAATAAGTCTCTCATTGATACATTATATTGAAGGTTAATTAGTATTTGGAGATTTTTCTTAGTCCTTTGATAAGTAGGTGCTTTAAAAAAGTATCATCATCTCGTATACCAACCCTTCTCATTGTTTGTTCGAGATATTTCCAATATTCCTCCATGGTGCGATATCCTTGCTTCTTAATTCTTAAGTACAAGTGTTTTTCCATCATCTACATGGTATTAAACAAATAAAGCCCAGTCCTCAATCTTTCTCAAGTAGGAATCCATCTCTTGCATCATATACTCTTGATTCTATAAGGTAGACTTTCATATCGGATGGGTTGTGGTTTATTTATCTCAGACATTCTATGTTCATTGGGACTAGAATTGAATACGTCTAGGTAGCACCAAAGCTTCCCATCACTTTTCCTCATCCTTTGTCAAAGTTAAATGATCCCGAGTCAAACCACGTCCTTCGATTGTTAAAGCTGTAAGATGGGGTCTTTTTCAACCTTAAGGTACTTTCGAACAACCTAAATTTCACCATTTAGTCACTTAATGATACATTAGCTAAATTTTTATGTATATGTTTTACCTTAGTCCTTCAATAAACAGGTTCTTCACAAATGCATCATCCTTTCCTATACCTACTACCCTTATCCTAGTTAGTTTGAGATATTACCAATATTCATCCACAGGGTGATTACCTTAGTTCTTATTACTTAATTAAGAATGTATTTCCATCAATTACTAGGTTTGAACATGATAAAAATTAACCCCGATCTTCATTCTTTCCCAAATAGCAAACATTTTTTACGGCATATGTTCTTGATACTTTTCACTTGACATTCTTGGATTTCACATGGGTTGTTGATTTGAGGAATCCATTCTTTGTTCTTTAGGATAAAATATCAAATTTAAATATGTCTAGGTAGGACCACAGCCGCCCATCAATATGTCTGATCCTTGGCCAAAGTTAAAAGATCTCGAGTTAAACCGTAGAGTTAGATTGTTAAAGCTTTAGGATGTGGTCTTTTCGGCCTTAAGTTACTTCCATCCAACCTTGTTCTCACTAATAAGTCTCTCAATGATACATTATATTGAAGGTTAATTGGTATTTGGAGATTGTATTTTAGTCCTTCGATAAATTGGTAGTTCACAAATGCATCATAATCTCGCACACCGACCCCTCTCATAGGTAGTTCGAGATATTGCCAATATTCATCCGCGGTAAGATTAATTTTATTCATATTTCTTAAGTACAAGTATTTTTCCATCATGTATAATATTAGAACATAAAACAAATGAAGCCCGGTCCTCAATTTTTCCCAAGTAGCAATCTATCTCTTACATTATATACTCCTGATTCTTTAAGGTGGACTTTGATATCGGATGGGTTGTGGTTTATTTATTTAATCCATTATCCATTCATTATGACTAAAAGTCATATTTGAATATGTCTGGGTAGCACAAAAGCTTCCCATCACTTTCCCTCATCCGTTGCCGAAGTTAAAAGTTCCAGAGTCAAACCCAATCTGTTGATTGTTAAAGCTGTAAGATGGGGTCTTTTCGGCATTAATGTACTTTCAACCAACCTTAATTTCACCATTAAGTCACGCATTGATACATTATATCGAAGCTTAATCAGAATTTTGAGATTCTACCTTTGTCCTTCAATAAATGGGATCTTCACAAATGCATCATCCTCTCCTATTTCTACCACCCTTCTCAAGTTAGTTAGAGATATTACCAATATTCATCTACGGTGCAATTACCTTGCTTCTTATTACTTAATTAATATTTTAATTTCATAAAGTACATGGTTCAAACAGGATACAAACGAACCCCAGTCTTCATTCTTTCCAAAATAACAAATAGTCTATTTTGTCATATGCTCTTGATTCTTTTAACTATACATACTTGGATTTCACATGGGTTATTGTTTATTTGAGGGATCCATTCTTTCTTCATTAGGAAAAAATATCGAATTTGAATACTTCTTGGTAGGACCACAGCCGCCCATCAATGCGCATCATCATTGGCTGAAGTTAGAAGATCCCGATTCAAACCCTGGCATTTGATTGTTAAAGCTGTAGGATAGGGTCATTTGGCCTGAAGGTACTCGTGTCCAACCTTTCTTTTACCAATAGGTCTCGCATCGATGCATTATGTTGAAGGTTAATCTGTATCAAGAGATTCTCTCTTAGTCCTTCAATAAATAGGAGCTTCACCTATGCATCATCATCTCGAATACCAACCTTTCTCATGGTTAGTTCGAGATATTACCAATATTCATCCACTGCGCAATTTCCTTACTTCATGTTTCTTGAGTACCAGTTTTTTACCATAATGTATACAGTTGGTGCATGATATAAACGAAGCTCGATCTTTAATCTTTCACAAGTAGAAATCCATCTCTTCCACATATACTTTTGATTCTTTAAGGAAGACTTGGATATTGGATGGATTGGGGTTTATTTATTTCAGCCATTGTCAGAGATTCATTAGCACTAAAATTTTGATTTGAATACATCCGGGTAGGACCAAAGCTTCCCATCGCTTTCCCCCATACTTGGCCAAAGTTTTTTTCCATACTTGGCCGAAGTTAAAAGTTCCCGTGTGAAACCCAGTCCTTTGATTGTTAAAGCTATAAGATGGGGCCTTTTTGGCCTTAAGGTACTTTAAACCAACTTTAATTTCACCATTAACTCACTTAATGATACATTATGTAAAATCTTAATAGATATTTAGAGATTCTACCTTAGTCCTTCAATAAACAGGTTCTTCACAAATGCATCATCATCTACTATACCTACCCTTCTGATAGTAAGTTCCAGATATACCAATAATCATCAACGGTGTGATTACCTTGCCTTTTATTAATTATGTATGAGTGTATTTCCATTAAGTACGCGGTTGAAACATGATACAAATGAGGCCCAGTTACCTTCTATCATATGCTCTTGATTCTCTAAACTAGACATACTTAGATTTCAAATGGGTTGTTATTGATTAAGGCAGACATTATTCGTTCATTAGGACAAAAGATAAAATTTCAATACGTCTTGGTAAGAACCCAACCGCCTATCACTGTGCCTCATCCTTGGCCAAAGTTAGAAGATCCCGAGTCAAGCCCTGGGCTTTGATTGTTAAAGCAGTAGGATGGGGTATTTTTTAGCCTTAAGAAACTTCCACCCAACCTTGCTTTCACCAATAAGTCTATCATTGATTCTTTATGTTGAAGGTTAATAGGTATTTGGAGATTCTCTCATAGTCCTTCGATAAATAGGTGCGTCACAAATGAACCATCATCTCGCATACCTGCCATTCTCATTCTTAGTTTCAGGTATTGGCAATATTCATCCACGATGCGATTTTCTTGCTTCATATTTCTTAAGTACGAGTGATTTTCAATCAAGTACGTGGTTGGAAACTTATACAAATGAAACTCGGTCTTCAATCTTACGCAAGTGGCAATCTATCTCTTCCATCATATACTCTTTATTCTTTAAGGTACACTTGGATTTCAGGTGGATTGTGGTTTATTTATTGCAGTAATTATCTATTCATTAGAAATAAAAATTGGATTTGAATACGTATAGGTAGCACCAAAGCTTCCCATCATTTTTCCTCATACTCGATCAAGATTTTAAAAAAATTGTCAAACTCAGTCCTTTCATTGTTAAAGCCGTAGGATGGGGTCTTTTTCAGCCTTAAGATAATTTCAATAAACCTTACTCTCACCATTAAGTCACTTATTGATACATTGTGTTGAAGCTGAATTAGTATTTAGATATTCTACCTTAGGCCTTCAATAAATAGATTATTCATAAATGCATCAACCTCTCCTATACCCATCCTTCTCATAGTTAGTTCGAGATATACCAATATTCATCCACGGTGTGATTATCTTTACTTCTTATTACTTAAATACGAGTGTATTTTTGTCAAATACATAGTTGGAACATGATACAACTGAAGCCCGGTCTTCATTCTTTCCCGAATAGAAAACAGCCGTTCTGCCTTATGCTTTTGATTCTTTTAACTAGACATACTTGGATTTCAAATAGGTTGTTGTTGACTTGAGGAAGCTATTCTTTATTTACCAGGACAAAAGATCAAATTTGAAAATGTCTAGGTAGGACCACAACCGCCCATATTTGTGCCTCATCCTTGGCCGAAAGTAGAATATCCTGAGTCAAACCTTGACATTTGATTGTTAAGCCGTAAGATGGGGTTTTTTTGGCCTTAGGTTCTTCCACCCAACCTTGATTTCATCAATAAGTCTCTCATTAATATATTATGTTGAAGGTAAATTGGTACTTGGAGATTCTCTCTTAGTGCTTTGATAAATAGGTGCTTCGAAAATGTATCTTCCATCTCGCATACCTACCCTTCTCTTAGTTAGTTCGACATATGGGCAATATTCATCAACAGTGCGATTTCTATACTTTATACTGTTAAAGTACGAGTATTTTTCCATCACATACATGGTTTTAAAATGATACAAAAAATCCCAGTCTTCAATCTTCCCCAAGTCGCAATCCATCTCTTCCATCATAAATTTCTGATTCTTTAAGGTAGACTCGGATTTCAGATGGATTTTGGTTTATTTAAGGCAGCCACTCTCTATTCATTAGGAATTAAAGTCAGATTTGAATATGTCTTGGTAGCACCAAAGCTTTCAATCCCTTTCCCCCACACTCGGCCAAAGTAAAAAGATTCTGAGTCAAACCCAGTCTTTCGATTGGTAAAGCTGTAAGGTGGGGTCTTTTTTGGTCTTAAGGTACTTTCAACTAACCTTACTTTAACCATTACGTCACTTATGTATATATTATGTTGAAGATTATTTCGTATTTAGATATTTTACCTTAGTCGTTCAATAAACAGGTTCATCACAAATGCATCATCCTCTCCTATACCTATCAGTCTGATAGTTAGTTCGAGATATTACTAGTATTCATCCACGAAGTGATTACATTATTAGTTATCACTTAAGTACGAGTGTATTAAGATCAAGTTCACGGTTGAAACATGATACAAACGAAGCCCGGTATTCCTTCGTTTCCTATAACAAATGGTGTCTTCAGACATATGCTCTTGATTCTTTTAACTAGACATACTTGGATTTCACATAGGTTGTTGTTGAATTGAGGCTTCCATTATTCGTTCATTAGGACAAAAGATCAAATTTGTTTACGTCTGGGTAGGACCACAACCACCCATCATTGTGCCTCACCCTTGGCCAAAGTTAGAAGATCCCGTGTTAAATATTGGCCTTTGATTGTTAAAGCTGTAGGATGGGGTCTTTTTCGGCCTTAAGGTTCTTCCACCCAACCTTTCTTTCACCAATAAGTCTCTCATTGATACATTATTTTGAAGGTTAATCGGTACTTGGAAATTCTCTCTTGGTCTTTCGATAAATAAGTGCTTCACAGTGTAACTTCCATCTCGCATACCTACCCTTCTCATGGTTAGTTCGAGATATTGGCAATATTCATTCACGGTGAAATTTTCTTGCTTTATATTTCTTAAGTATGGGTGTTTTTCCATCACATAGATGATTTAAACATGAGACAAATGAAGCTTAGTCTTCAATCTTTCCCAAGTAGCAATCTATCTCTTCAAATTATATACTCCTGATTCTTTATAGTAGACTTGGACTTCGGATGGATTGTGGTTTATTTATGGCATCCATTCTCTGTTCATCACTAAAAGTGGTATTTTAATGCATCTTGGTAGTGCCAAAGCTTCTCATCATTTTCCCTCATACTCGGCCAAAGTAAATATTTTGAGTCAAACTCATTCCTTTGATTGTTAAAGCTGTAAGATGGGGTCTTTTTCAGACTTAAGGAACTTTCAACCAACCTTACTTTCACCATTAAGTCACTTATGGATACATTATGTTGATGTTTAATCATTATTTAGAGATTCTACCTTAGTCCTTCAATAAACAGGTTCTTCACAAATGCATCATTGTTTCCTATACCTACCCTTCTGATAGTTAGTTCGAGATATTACCAGCATTCATCCACGGTGTAATTACTTTGCTACTTATTAATTAAGTACGAGTTTATTACCATCAATCTTGTGGTTGAAACATGATACAAATGAAGCCTGATCTTCATTATTTTCTAAATAACAAACAGTCTTTTCAGGCATATGCTCTTGATTCTTTTAACTAGGAATGCTTGGATTTCACAAATGTATCATCCTCTCCTATACCTACCCTTCTCATTTTTAGTTCGAGATATTACCAGTATTCATCCACCGTGCGATTACCTTACTTCTTATTACTTAAGTGTGAGTGTATTACCGACAAGTTCGCAATTG
Organism: Rubia peregrina; assembly: GCA_032355705.1. NCBI lineage: Eukaryota > Viridiplantae > Streptophyta > Magnoliopsida > Gentianales > Rubiaceae > Rubia > Rubia peregrina. The sequence continues at coordinate 6,974 of JAULKK010007533.1, forward strand.
AAACATGATTCAAATGAAGCTCGATCTTTATTCTTTTCCAAATAACAAACAGTCTCTTCGGGCATATGCTCTTGACTCTTTTAACTAGAAATTCTTGGATTTCACATGGGTTTTTGTTGAATTGAGGCTTCCATTCTTTGTTCATTATGACAAAAGATCAATTTGAATAAATCTGGGTAGGACCACAACAGCCCATCATTGTGCTTTATCCGAGTCAAACCTTGGCCTTTGATTGTAAAAGTTGTAGCATGGTGTCTTTTTCGGCCTAAGGTTCCACCTAACCTTACTTTCACCAATAATTCTCTCACTGATTTATACTCATAGATAGATAGAATTGATTGAAGAATTGAGGGGAAATTACACCTTCACTATGTGTCCCCTTTTCTTGTTCACTTTCTTCAAGCCGAATTTGGTGGTTCTCTGAATCTGCCTCTACAAATAGGGAAATCCCATGGAAAGAAGAAGCTACAAGCAAAACAGGTCATCTATAGTTCACAGGAAAACCCAGGAAAGCTAATAACCAAGACTTCTTGGTGACTACACAACAGTCACATGTGAAGGGAATGGAGACAGTTCTGGAGGAATTGGAGGTCCAGTAAATTGGAGGATTTGGATCTGTGTAGCAGCAGTGCAATAGTACCATCGATGAGACTACCATGGTCATGCCAGAGAAGGAGATAATTTCAGAAAATAGACCTTCACCGTCGACTGTGAAAATGGGAGGGACGAAGGTCAAGTGGGGAGATAGAGATGAGGAAGAGGTGGTACCACCATGGACCTCCCTCTTCGAAGACAAGAAGATGCATGAGGTAAAATTCTATAAACCATTGGAGGTGGAGGGAATGGTTAGGGGAAAGATAGAAAGAGAGGATGTGGAAGTCAGTATCAGGAGCTGGGAAAATGCAGTGATCTGTAAAATCCTGGGCGCTTTCCCTCATTTCCCAGTCATGAATGGATTCTTTCGTATGATATATAAGTAGCATAACATAGTTAAGGTATGGATGGCTAAACCTGGTATCTTTCTAGTCAAATTTGAGTTGAAAACTGAGGTAGAACATGTGTTAGAACATGGAGTTCTTCTGTTTAACAATAAGCCAGTAATAATACATAAATGGACCAAACATGTAGATATGGAAATGCCTAAGAAGATTATGTCTGGCTAAAACTCCCAAACCTGGATGTAGTATACTGGAGGCCGAAAATCCTATGCACAATTTTTAGCCCCATAGGAGTACCACTGAAACTGGACAGGGAAACCAAAGAGTTGGAGAGGCTGAATTATGCCAGGGTCCTTGTAGAGGTGGAATTGGGAAAGATGATTCCCAAACAAATACCTTACCGAGATGAAAAGGAAATCATACAGAGTTAAGAGATCATCTGTGAATAGATGGCTATCCAATGCAATTTCTGCTCTATGATAGCGCATGGAGGAACAATGCAGGAAGAAAGATAAACAAAGTTCTCTGAAACAAGTCTATGTCCCTGTCAAAAAACCAATCCATGTTCCACGGGAAGAATGTGTGGGAACTGAAGCTAAACCTGGGGGGGAATAAGGCAAATGAAAATGAGTTCAAATTGGTGACAAGGAGGAAACATACGGATTGTGGATTGCAACATGGGAAAAGGGAATATAAGGACCATCTTAGCAAGGCGTTGGGATGAGCCAGAATGTAGCAACGGAAAAGGAAATGGAGGTAACCTATTTAACATTCTGCCTGACCCCCTTATGATATTTAACATACTTGCAAGGAATCTAGAGGGGTTAATGGTGGGGAAAAGCAGAAGTAGGTTAGGGACTTTTGCATGATGAATAAAATATGATTGTTGGGGTTCTTTGAAACGAAGGTAAAAAAGGAAAATGAGCAAAAAATATGGTGGAGAATAGGCCTAAAGTGGAACATGGAGACTAATAGTTCCATGGTAGACAGTGTTAGGATTTGGGTGGCTTGGAGGACTAACTACTTTGAAGTCAGGGTAACAAGTATGGGAGATCAATGGATGGATATGAAGTGTGTTATAAAGGAGCAGAACCTCCACTGCTACATAACAATGGTTTATGGGAACAGTCAACCAAAGGACAGGAAGAACCTGTGGGAGTTTCTGGGGAAGGCTAGGAAAGATGATAGACCATGGCTGGTTCTAGGGGATTTTAACAATCCACTCAGCTTAGAAGATAGGATGGGAGGGGCTACCATTCAGCAGCATGAAATGGATGTGTTCCAAGCTGTAGTTTTGAAACAAAACCTTCACCACATGAAAATAATAGGCTCTAGATATACTTGGTGCAATAGAAGGAAGGATGAGGAGAGAATAAATAGCAATATAGATAGAACACTGGTTAATGAAGGGTGGCTGAAAAGGTTGACAGATTCAGTATGCAGAGTGACGATCAATGGCACTTCTGACCACTTCCCCCAAGTGCTGACCTTACAAAGGTGTCAACAGAGAGTATCAAGGACTTTTAAGTTCTTCAACATGTGGCCATTATCACACCTGTTCAGACCAACAGTTCAGGCCATTTGGGAAATGAAAACAGTCAAAAACCTCACACATGTTTTCAAGATGCTAGAGCTACCGGAAACACCTCTCAATAAGCTCAACAGAAGAGAATTCTCTGAAATTGGGGATATGGCAAGATAATCAAAGAAAACATGGGAATTGGACCAGAAGGAGCTAGCAATGACCCAGGATCCTATCAAAATCAGAGAAAGGAAACAAGAAGCAGATTGCATGCTGTCAAAATGGCTGAGGCTGAATACAGATAACTAAAGCAAAAGGCAAAAATAAAATGGCTCAAGGAAGGGGATATACCGACGTCCATCTTCTATTTTATGCTAAAATGCAGGACATATTCTAACCACATTGTCTCTCTGACAACTGAAGGGGTGATATGGTCCAGGGCAGTCAAAGGATTGAAGAATTATTGCTTTTTTTCTTCAAGAACCTTATGGGAGGGAGATCACACCTTAAATGAAGATTGATCCAGAGGTGAGAGGCTCAGTCCTGACTGTATAGCAGCAAGCACAGATGTTGTAGCCAATACTGGATCAGGAAGTAGAGAAGGCTCGAAGGAGCATTAAGTCCATTAAAAGTCCTGGGCATGATGGCTACTCTAGCCTCTTTTTCAAAGAAACATGGGATATTGTGGGAGAGGGGGTGACTGCTGCCATTACAGGATTCTTCAATGAAGATCAGATGCCAGAAAACTTTAGTAAGGCTGTAATAATCTTGATTCCCAAGAAGCCACAGCCACAAGTTCCGGGTGACTATAGACCAATTACTTATTGTTCCGTACTATATAAGGTGGTGACTAAAATTCTGTGTGAGAGGTTAGGGAAGGTCATGCCCTTTATAGTCTCAAACAACCAATCT